>JAADXC010000757.1:0-11095 GCA_023336425.1 Phytopythium cucurbitacearum (nom. inval.) | reverse complement strand
TGATTGGCTGATGTATGGCCGCGCATAATAAACCTTAAAACAAAATCAGTTCATCAGTAGGAATTTATACCCATTCGAAATATTCATTTTGTAAGGTCATCGAGCAGTGTGGGGGGCTGAAAACTGAGGGAAGACTGTAGTCAGGAGAACTAGCAGATGGATGACCGTCGCTGAGAAGACCAAGGTCATTCAGAGGAAGCAAGCGCATCTCTCGAAACATGCGTGTGACGACAATCGAACCGGACTGTATTTAAGCGTACCATGCGCTCGCCAGTTTGGTCATGAAGTTGCCGTCCTTAAATGGCACATTGGCGTCGCCAAAGTCGGTGTTCTCGAGCGCTGTGCGAGCGGCGTCGGTCATCTGGTCCCACATGATCAAGTCCTGAGTCTCACCGGCGCTGGACGTCATGCGGAACGCGTGGTTGATCACTATGATCTTGAAGTAGTCAATCTTGGCACTGTTGCCGTCCATGTAGCTCGAGCTCGGCGGATAGTAGATGCTGTAGCCGCTGTGCGCCGACGTGGACACTGCGTACACCGTCGGGCTGTCGACGGCAGGGTTGCTGATCCACACGACGACATGCTCCCAGTCGTGGCGGTGACCAAGGCCCGTCGACGGCGAGTCCTTGGGGAAGTACCAGGAGTACATGATGGCCCAGACGCCGTTGTACCACGTCGATCGCCCGTAGATCTGCGAGCCGTAGCCAGAGCCTTTGCAACCAGCGCTGGAAGATCCCGACGGCTTGAGCCCGCCGCTCGTGTTGCCGCTCGAGTCGACGGCAGGATACGGGTGACATCCATCGCTAATGTGCAGCTGCGGCTTGAACTTGACGGCCGCCTTGTGCGATGTCGAGGTTGGCGTTGGTTGCGCAAACGGCACCACCTGATCGTGGTCGATCACGGAGGCGCATGCTCCAGCGAGCAAGGTCACCGCGGCAGCGAGCAGATATCGGAGATTCATCGTGGATCGGGCTGTCGACGTGCTCTTGGTGTGGTGCGTTGACAAGTGTGCTGATCATGCCGGATCGGCCACGGCCATTGGAGTGCGGCAAATCGCAAGATTAACGATTCCGCGTCTCTCTGATGCAGAGAGCGTTCATACACCGGTGGAGAGCACGTACCGCGCTGTTTCGTTGTTAGACGCGCGGTGCCCGACTTTTACGTCAGGGTGACGTGCTCTTTCCTGTCCGTGGAACTGTTCTCACAGAGGATTCTGATGCCAACTTGAAGCCGACCACATACAGCTCGCTCAATGGAGATTCACTGCCCCTCCAGTCTTGCCTTCTCCGTAAAAACCGGGACAATTTGGCCGTGAAACGTTACCATCCTCGAATGGCCAGATCGTGTTCGAATGAGGTCATGCTCGAATGAATTCGACTGGCGTGATGCACGTTAGCCCACGGTTCTTGGCAACGCTCGCGGTGCTATCGTGCCCCATGGGAACTTGATCCACTGACGCAACAGTGTCAAGTTTTCGCGGCCGCGTTGAAGGTGAATCTTGTTGACATGCCCGCACGACCAAGCATCTAGCGTTACTCACAGTGCGTCCTGGCGACGCTGTCCGCGAGTTACACCGAGCGGGAAGGAGTTCAGTCACGTCGAAATACGTCCGTCCGACCTGTGCGCTGCGGCCTTTGTCCCGGACCACCATCGTGTCATTTGTCAATTGGACCATCAGAGGACCCCGCTCAAGATCCGCGACCATGAACATCAAGACCGTGCTCGTGTCGCTGCTCGCTCCGCTGTCGATCGCGCAGGCGGCGGTCATCAACCACGACGCGGTTGCTGCGTTCGCCCAGCCTTCGCCGACCACGACATCCGAGGAGATCGCCATCACATACAAGCCGCAGCTTTACATCGCCAACGGATGCCACCCGTATCCGGCGGTGGATGCTGACGGAAACACCAGCGGCGGGCTCAAGCCGACGGGTGCGCAAGACGGAGACTGCACGGGGTCTGCGCTAGGAACCCAGATCTATGGCCGCGCCACCGAGTACAATGGCGTGTACGCGATCATGTACTCGTGGTACATGCCCAAGGATTCGCCGCTGAGCGGGCTGGGTCACCGACACGAGTGGGAGAACGTGGTCGTGTGGCTCGACAGCGCGACCGCCTCGAGTCCGTCGATCGTTGCAGTGAGTCCATCGGCCCACGGCAACTACCACATTTACAACCCGCCCAGCAGCAGCAACGTGAACGGGACGAGCGCCAAGGTCAAGTATGAGAGCCAAGTGGTCATCAACCACTCGCTCGACATCACAACGGTGAGCGGCGAGACGCAGCCGCTCATCTTGTACGAGCAGCTGAGCGAGGCAGCGAGGCAGGCGCTCGAGACCACCGACTTCGGCAGCGCCACGGTGCCGTTCAAGAACACCACGTTCATCGCCAATCTGGCGCTCGCGTATTATGACTAATATGTTAAATGGAACGCTTTTTCGCTGTTGAGCCTGGCTCTCGGTCCTGCTTTGCACACTGCACGAACAGCAAGAGGGACACTCGCACCAAGACGCGGGTGGTCCGTTCTCACCAAAGTTGATCAAAAGATTCTCGACGGTGCGACACAAAGGATCCGATGCTGGCGGATGCATCAGCTCTCGCACATCTGGATCATTCATTATCATGCTTGGTCTCTCCTTCGAGTCTCTGCCAAACGCATCCTGGGCGCCTGCTCATTTGAGTTTCACAACGCCATTCCCCTCTCATCCCGCAGATCCCCCTCCAAATGAAGCTCTCTGCGTTGTTTGGCCTTGCTGCGGCATCGCTATTCAGCATCGACGCTGCCGTCATTGACCACGACGCGGTCGTTCCGTTCGCGCAGCCGACGCCTAACACGACCGAGCAGAGCGCCGCCGTCAAGTTCAAGCCGACGCTGTACATCAACAACGGCTGCCACCCGTATGCAGCCGTGGACGAAGACGGCAACACGAGCGGCGGGCTCAAGCCAACGGGGTCTACGACTGGCGGCTGCACTGGTTCCACGCTCGGCTCGCAGATCTACGGCCGTGTGATGGAGTACGACGGCGTGTGGGCGCTCATGTACTCGTGGTACATGCCCAAGGACGAGCCGTCGCCTTACATCGGCCATCGGCACGACTGGGAGAACGCCGTCATCTGGGTGGACGACATTACGTCGGCGTCGCCCTCGATCGTTGCCATCTCGGCCTCTGAGCACAGCGGCTACAAGGTCTACTATCCGCCTAGCGCGGACTACTACAGCGGCTACACGGCCAAAATCAAGTACGAGAGCGTCTTCTTCCTCGTGGACCACTGCTTATACGCGACATCGACGGCGGGCGAGACGCAAGACCTCATCATGTGGGACCAGCTGACCGCGGCAGCGCAAACGGCGCTCGAGGACACGGATTTTGGCAGCGCCAACGTGCCGTTCAAGGAAGCCAACTTCGCCACCAAGGTCGCCAAGGCATATTACGCGTGAGATGAGCCGTAGCTCGGAGAACAATAGCCGAGGCATATGCTTTCGCTGCAGCGACGTGCTGAATGTACACTCGCTGTACGCTCATTGAGCGTCATGGACCGCTCGCCGGCGCTGCGGTCGCTCTGTGATTCTCGAGTCCGTTGCTGTATGATCGGCTGGCGCCAAACAAATCGGCGAGCCCCGCTCTGTTCGCGCGTCTGGCAGGTTGGACCGCGCGAGGCTCCATTACGCCACATGAGAGGTGCTCCCGACCGATCCACCGGCAGCGCAGACGCCGCACATACAGTGCAGTCCACCAGTTCCGTCGCACACAGGGACGCTGTGAAAGGACATTGTCAAGCGACCCGCCTGATTCCCTGGACACTGTTCCGAGGAGAAGTCTTCGCTCGAGCGTCGAGCGAGTTCGCAGGCAGACGCCGGCTTCGTGTTGGGTTCGGACGCGCACGCACGGGTTACATTCGGGCCACTCCTCGGTACGGTATGTACCCATTCGCTTCGAAACCTGGCCGTTTCATGCGGCAGTCGTCTGCAGAGACCTCGGCGATCTTTCCAAACGTTGAACTAGTCGTGAGCTCGTAACGGCCAGTTTCAGTCTCGATTCTTAATCTCATTGGTGGAAAAGCGTCCAGCCTGGTCGCCGGTTCAGTTTCTGGACGCCATACAGGATCCGCCGTCCCACGCTTGTCACAGCGCTGTCGCAACAGACTGAGATCGGAGACGGTCTGAGTCCATAGATGGCATTAGATATCCCACTTGAACCGCGAGCGAGGCGGTGCGCTAGCGCATGCCGACGACGGCGGCGAACTCGACGTGGTCTGCTAGTGTATGCCGACGGCGGCGGCGAACACGCACGACGCGGAAGCTGCAGACACGGAGGTCGCTTTACTTCATGCATACCCGCTGCGCTACCGCTCCACCGCACACTACCCACCTATCGTCGCGAGTCGCGAGAGCCCTACCAACCCATGCAAGCAAGGCACGCCGTGTCCATCCAACAAGACGATTTGCCATTCTCTCCTCTTGCTACACTCTCTGGCTCACGACATGGTAAATAGCGCGGCGGTCGGCGCCGCCCTCCCGTCCTACGGGTAAATACGGGCACATCCAATGGCGCATCACAGTATATTCCACCGGGAATGGGTCTTTACCGAGCCTCGCCCTCGTCTGCGCTGCTGCCCGGAAGCCCATCGATACGCAGCGACCTCGTTACGGGCGAGCCGTCACGGGACAAGGCGTCGGCGTCGTCTCGGGGAGGGACGTCACCGGGCACGGCGTCGGCGTCTCAGGGAGAGACGTCACCGGGCACGGCGTGGGGGTCGCCGTCGGGGCTTCCGTCTCGTCCGGCTTGGACGTCACCGGGCACGGCGTGGTCGTCGTGTCGGGCTTGGACGTCACCGGGCACGGCGTGGTCGTCGTGTCAGGCTTGGAGGTCACCGGGCACGGCGTGGTCGTCGTGTCAGGCTTGGAGGTCACCGGGCACGGGGTGTCGGGCTTGGCCGTCACTGGGCAAGGAGTGTCGGGCTTGGCCGTCACCGGGCAAGGAGTGTCGGGCTTGGCCGTCACCGGGCAAGGCGTGTCGGGCTTGGCCGTCACCGGGCAAGGCGTGTCCGGCTTGGCCGTCACCGGGCAAGGCGTGCCGGTGGCAGCGTTCAGGCAGCCGACGGACGGGAAGGCGCAGCCCCACGTGTCGCCGTTCACGATCACGCACTCGGCGTCCTCCTGGGCCGTGCACTGCGTGCCGTCCCACGACGGGAGGTAGTCGTGGCAGTCGGCGATGGCCACGTCGCCCTTGAGCGGGCACGCCGTGCCGGCGGGGCCAGCGCCAGCGCCAGAGCACATGGCGCCGCGCGAGGCAGGCGAGTTGTAGGTGGCATCGCGGCAGACCGAGACGGGCAGGTCCTCGAGCGCGAAGGCCGTCGAGGCCGCGAGGGCCACGACCACGAGCGACGCGAACGTCTTCATCCTGCAACTGGTGTCGGTCCGGAGGAAGTGGGGAAAAGTACCGTTAGGTGGGTCGGCGCTGCTCGATTACGACGGTAAATTCGGAAGTGAACCGCCGGTCGACGAGGCGGCCTGCCCTGCTTCTCGAGCGAAAAGAAGTGGCGGCCGCCACGGTACGCCCCGGCCTCGGGTTGCAGGGATCGCAGGAAGGCCGTCAGGGATCACGAGTGCCACCCCCGTCGTCCCACTGTTCGGCGAGGAGAAGCAGACGCCGGCCACGGACTCTGACCCGGAAGGAGGAGTTTTTGGACCCTGAAAGTCGATCGAAGCTTCAACCTGCGCGGCGTGACTGCCTCAGGGGTAGGGAATCCCAGACGCAGAGACGGGGCGAAACGGTCGGCGGTTTTTTCGGGGACAGGCTGACAGCACCTTGCAATAATCAAACATGCTGGTGGGTCAACCCGAGCCCTCGTCATCACGAAGAGACCGAGGGCTGGTTTCAGCGTGGGCCACACCAAAACGAGCCAGAAAAAATCGATCAACTCGGTCGAAGGCCTCCAGAAAATAATAAACATCTGTATTGAACTATGTGATTTGACAAGTAAAGGCTGTAAATGACCCCTACAACAGCATGAATGCTAAAATGAGTACGTATCGACGCGCCGATCGAGGGAGGGACGGAGCGCCGCGAGTTGCACCGAGCACAGGTCGCGCCGTGGACCCCGCGGCGGGAGCGGGACGCTGTGAGATTAGGCAATTGCCGACCACGAAGAGGGTTCGCTCGCGCAGAGGTGGCTGCGTTCCCTATGGCGGGTGCGACCGGCATGAGATCTGATGGAGCCGCGACCACAGCCCTCTCTGGCGGCCGTTCACGCCACGCGCATCCGACATCCACCAACGCGTGCAGCCAAGATGGCTGAGCGAGCGTCCACTGTAGCCAATCCCAGCCAGATTTTGCTGCCCGCATATGTTCGTAATGTGCCATCACTTTTGTGTGTCGTAGTGCGGCAACTCACAAACCAACAGAGCCATACAACATCTATATCAAAACTACAGTAATACACAGTTCCTCCCATAAAACCGGAATGCAAACGCTTTCCAGCACATTTGCGCTTTCCACCGACGCTGTTTGTCTAATCAATGCCTCCAAAGCGGGAATATGTCCAGCGTGCGTACCGCTGGTGAACGGGGGAAGAGAGAGCTCGCTCGACGGCCCCCTTCACGTTGATTATCCGACTTCAACTTCAGATACTTCCACCGGGACGAGAGCGCCATCACACTGGATAATCCTCGCGATAATCCCTCCTCCCTCCTTGCGTACCGGAGCTGCCACGAACGAGAACCGGTCCTTCCCGTCCGGCTTGCGATCGCAGCAAGGTGTTCGCTTTGGCCCGGACTTGCGGAAAAATCCGTTTTTTGGTGGATCGGATATTTGTGGTGCCAACACTTTTGGGGAATGTCCAGTTCATGTCGAGCTTGAAGTGAGACCTGATACAGGCGGCGGCAACGGTCGGCGACCGTGGGATTGCCGTGCTGGACGCTGCAGCCCGATTCTTGACGCCGTCATCACGAATATCGAGCTTGGACCGGCCCTCTTCGAACAGGTGGAGGAGCGAGGAAGTCGCCCAAGTCGCGTCCACCTCCTCCACGGTCACCGACTTCAGCCATGCGAGCTTAGCCCGTCCCCCGTCCCCCACCATTGCCCAGGTTCAACCAACACTCGAAATCAGCTCGCCACCGGCCCGCGGAACACACGCTCCGCTCCTCCCCGCCTTTGCCTTCCCTTCCTCGCGAGCAATCCCACCAAATCCGAAAGGCTCCTCCTCCTCTTCTGCTCATTGCCGCGAGGTTTGGCCGGTCGGCAGTGAGACCCAGCGCTCGAATCGATCATTCTCCAATTTGCCTCTTCAGCGACAAATCCAAGTGTGCTCACCGCCCTCCCCCCAAGTCAACATGAAGTTCTTCGTTGCCACCATTGCTGCCGCCCTCTTCGCCTCGGCCAACGCCGCGACGTGCTCGACTGCTGTGCTGTCGGCGCTCCTGACGAACGCCAACATCGACCAGTGCGCCTCGGACTCTGGCTACGCGTTCACGTCGGGTGAGAAGCCGGACGCGACGGAGATTGCGGCTATGTGCGCGTCGTCGGCGTGCCATGCCCTGCTGGCGGACGCTCAGGCGATGAACCTTCAGGAGTGCACGCTGCCGATCGGCCCGGGCATCTCGCTTCTGGCGGACCTGATCGACTACGTTCCGGCGAACTGCCCGGCGTCGAGCAGCGGCTCGAGCACTGGCTCTGGCTCGACCCCGGCGACCGAGACCCCGTCGGGCACGACCAGCACGCCGTCGACGACGACCGCCGCTCCTTCGGCCTGCTAAGTCGATCGCTTGACCCCGCCGCGTTGGTCTTCGTGAGTGTGATGAAGATGGCGACGATTCAGCGCGGCGGCGGTACTGGAAGCTGAGCTGCCGGCCGCTCGGTGAAGTGAGTGTACTCGTCCGCTTTGGTCTCTAGAACGGTTGGTCTGCGCGCGGGCGTTGTGGTGTCCGCCAGTAGGTGGTCGACGCTCACCCGCGTAGCTGCGATAATTCGAATCGAGACGGCTTCTTTTGCATTGTGAACGTTGTTTGGTTCTAGCGATGTTTTCGGTGCAGTTGCGGGCGTAATGTGAGCTGCACATGCGCAAATATGATCGTTGAGACCTGGTAATGTCGACCAGCACAATGTCTTCGCTGATCCTATTGCTGCATAAGGCGTAAAGGTATCTGTGGCAAGACATTGTCGTGACGACTGCGGGGTTGTGCTGACGATCTATAGACGCTCGAAGCACAACGTGTACGACGTCGCGATGTTTTTATTGGCTTCTTTGTTGTTGTAACCTGTCCAGGGATGGCGGTCCATGACTGCACACAACATAGTCTTCGTCATCGCCTTGTTCGAGTAGGCGCTCGCAGCAACAGAGCTTGCTGCCACCAGCATCTTAATGTTCCCCAACTCGGTGGCGCCAATCTACTTGCGATGCACTCCCACAGTGGCCACTTGCCTGGTTGCGGTCCGACTCGCCGAATGAAGCCACTGGCGCATAGTACTGTGAACATGTCTGGCTACCACCGAATAGTACATGAAGGCGACATAAGGCGACAGGGAGCTTGCCTGCTCAAACTGCTAGCGCGTCCTCATACGCCAGCAGTACTCGAACACATAGCAAGATCGACTGTTGAGCGCTGTTCGAAGTCGAATTTCAGTCGCGTCCACATTCGCACATCTATTTATCCGCCAGCTCTCGCTAGTCCTTCCGGTCGCGTATGCCGTTCCTATCCTTTCAACTTCGTCCTATGGCTCGTCATGCACATCGACCAGCTACCGCATCGTACGCTGAGGAATCAATGCAGCAACTGTACCCCAGGTGCTCACCATTATTACCGCGACCACTTCGCCACTTCGGCAAAGGTCTCGATGCGGTGTTCGAAGCCATCAGACAGGCCGTTTAACGTCCATGCAGGATCGAGTCGAGGCTCCAACCACATCGGACATGTCGGAGCGCTCGACCTCATGGACCAAAGCTAAACCCAAAGCTCACCAGCCTGCACCCGCCGACGCAGTGACCGCTCGGAGGATGGTCCGACGACGTCTCCGACGCGCCGGCCGTCATTGCGCACGCAACCCAATTGCGCCTGACCTTCCCGTTCGGAACCCTGGGCAATGCGAGTGGCACCGGCGGCGGCCGCCCGCGTGACGCCTCGCTATCACGTTCGCGACCGCGCCGTCAAGCCAGCGTGGCTCAACTGCAACTTGCGAACGAAGCGCTCCGTCCACGCGCCAAGGGCGTCGCCCGCTGGCCGCGGTCACGTCCAAAACTCGGCGCGCGCGCTGCGGCGACGTGCGCGAAACGCGGCGCATCCCGATGCCACCAAGCACTCGCATCGCGGCTAGTTGCACTTTCTCCGCAAATTGACATGTTGTGAACCCTCGAGAACAAATAAGTGGACGAATATCCGATGGAATATCGGAGGTGTGCAAGTGGGACGTCCCAGTGGTGGAGGCGGGCGTGCCCACTCTTTGCTAGCCATGATGAGTCTGTCAATGTGTTCTGGTGTTTGTCGGCGGAGGTTCAAGTTGCCGTTCCGCTCCGAATTGGCCGGTCTTCGGACAGATCTCACAATCCCAGGCGCGCGTAGAAGCCCGCCGTCGAGGGAAGTCTCGAGGTTAGCAAGCGCATCCTGCACCGGCTGGGGTTGAACGTGCAATGCTGAGATTTTCGGCTTGCTGTCCACAGTGGAGCTCGCGAGCAGTTGGCACGAGCTCAGCGCCACGGTTGGAAACTTGAGCGTTGGGTGCCAATCCAGTGCTGCATCCTACCCGAGCGCGTCATGCTCGCCGCTCGCCGGAATCGAAGGCGGTGGCGTGTGGTACAGTTGTGATCGGCCGTCGCACGTTGGTGGGAGGTGGTTGGCGTCCTGGACTACGGTCTCTCCGCTCCCTCCGCTCCCTCGTCTTTCGTTTTTCACGCACGAGCAGCAATCCGGCGGGAGCCAGCCGGTCCCGCCGAGATTTTCGGTTCGACCCGAGGTCGCGACTCGCCGACGACGACGGCGCGATGGGCCGCGGCCGCAGCTCCCGGTCTCTTGTCAGCACAGTGGCACGTGTTCCCGGCCCATCTTCAACACGAGGATGAGAGCGGCCGACCGAGGTGACACGTCGCGTTCGAGCTGCACGAGACCTTGGACGAGGGTGACGCAGAATGGGGTCGGCGCGTGCCAGCTGCAAGGCGATCAAGCCAACAAGGATCGGTCAACACATCCTCGATTACACTCGGCCGCACCGTTGCATGCACTCGGATCAGTCCGAGCGAGACCCGCCTTTCCGTCCAAGCGGCGATGGATTCGCGGCTCAACACCTCCGCGAACTGGCGGTGCGATGCTGGTGAAAGCTTGAAAGCCTGGATGCGTGACGTAAAAACCCGCGGCGACAGCGTCTCCTCTCGCCGTGTCACGCTGTCGGGAAGCTCGGAGCAACACCCGATCCTGCAGCTCTCGAAGGTGCAACTTTATAGTACTCGCCGCGAGATGCCGCGAGAAGGCGCAAGTACTATCAGTGCAAGTGCAATGCGGATCGACAGCGTTTCGCGCCTCGCCACTCCCCGTTTTGCACGTGCCGGGACAATCCCTGACCTTTTCAAGCCATGCGCTCATTCCTGACGGCGGCCGTCGCGGCGGTTGCAGCGCTCGTGGGCTCCGCGCAGGCTGCTACCTGCTCGACCGCGACTCTCGCCACGCTGCTGACCAACCAGTACCTGTCTACATGCTCGAGCGACTCGGGCTACAGCTTCCTGACCGGCGTCCAGCCGACGCCGGCACAGGCTGCGCTCATGTGCCAGTCTTCTGCCTGCCAGTCGCTGCTGGCGGACGTGCTGGCTCTTGGTCTGGAGGAATGCCAGTTGCCGATCGGCAACAAGATCAATCTCTTCGCCGACCTCATCGATTACGTTCGCAACCAGTGCGTGACCCCGACCCCGACTCCGACTCCGACCCCTGAACCGACCACGGAAGCTCCGACCCCGACGCCGACACCGGCACCAACGGTGGCGAGCTGCACGGCCGCCCAGCTGCGTGTCATCCTCCTCAGCACCTACCGCGCGCAGTGCTCCACGGATGCTAGCTACTCGTTCACGCTCCCCTACGTCCCGACTGCCGAGCAGGTCGCTGCCATGTGCGCGTCGA
>JAADXC010000756.1:0-11095 GCA_023336425.1 Phytopythium cucurbitacearum (nom. inval.) | reverse complement strand
CCACTGAACTCGTCGAAGCTGACGCGGCGATTGCCCGCGTAGTTTCGCCTCGGAACGACAGCGTGAACCTACCGCCGTCTGCATTACAACTGACACGACCCCATTGTGCAATTTGCTGCTTACCCCACAGATTACGCAATACCAAGACCCAAGACCCAAGACCCAAGACCCAAGACCCAAGCCAAGAACCAGATTCAAGACCAGCTGTTTTCGTCGATTTTGACCAATGACGGAACCCCCTCCAAAGCAGCCCCCCGACGGTGGTGGAACGGTCTCTGTGCCATCTGTATGGGAGCCGCAGCGCGTGGCGGAACTAAAAAAGGGCATGGTGGGCGACACGGTGTCCTCCTCGGGCAGTCCTCCGACCGGTACCGCGCCGGTCACGGACAATGGCACTGCACGTGCGGCACGTCATGCTGAGTGGACTCAACGACTCACGAAGATCGCCACGAGACCGTGGAAGATCAAACCCGACAACGAGCTACGCAAGATGGTCCCTGCGGAAGAGGAAGCGCTTACCGCATGGATTATGGGCGTCCTAATCCTGGATGCGCCTCCTGCTTTCCTGGCCTGCACCCATACCTTTGTCCAACGCATAACCTACGTCAAGTTCTTCGAAGATTATTTGGAAGGAACAGTGGTTGCTGTCGTCCCTCCGCATCTTTTAATGCAAGAACATGTCGCCGAAAAAACAATCCTGATGCAATTACTTGCGTCGGAGCCGGTCGGTTCCAAAGGATATACGACGACATGCGAATGGATAAGAAGTGTGAAGCGTTTGTTCTACAATGCTGAGACCCGGCGACTTACATTTGTAGTCAAAGACCAGTCTGTAGCTACCAAATGGCATCGACAAGAAGTCAAGTTGCGCAACGAAAAGCTTCTTCTGCTCAGCACTGCCAAGCTAGAAGAAGAAGACGATCGTAGTGACATCGACAACGTGACTCCAAACCACGCTACAGTGCTTCAATATCAAGTACGTGTAGTAGCGCCTGGTCTTGGTATCGACATCATCGAGCAGCTAATTGCGCTGAGCACCGAACGCGAGGTCATCTCCATCGCTCGCGAACCGCGTGCAAGAGAAGAAACCTACGACTCTAACTTTTGGGTCGTCGTCTTCAACTCTGAGGAGTGTCCACCCCAGATTAAAGATGTGACGCACATCTCTGCCAAAGAAGCCTCGATCTTCATCCACCATCATCAACGATACAGTCGCATTCCTTGCTTCCAGTGCTACGACCCAACGCACTCCAAAAGCAAATGTACTCGTAATGGTAATGATCGCCAGATGCAGCATCACCGAGAATTTGAAGCCGAAATTAAGCAAGCCAAGAAGCTATCGGCTCTTGAACTTCAGCACATGGCTCCTGCTGACAGAGCCAAGCATATCGGCAATTTATCGAGTAGTCTGGGCAAAGTCATTACGAACCTCAAGGCAAAGGCAACGCAGAAAGCTTTGCTTATTGCCACGCCTCAAACAGTCGATTCCAATGGCGCTACATCCACTACCACCGCGGAAACCGAGGTCGCCACCTCGGTGATAGCACCAACGAGCGAAAAACCGAGTGAAGGGTGGATTGACCCAGCTACTCAAAGAAAAGGCAAGGCAGCAAAGAAACAACCGACTTCACCAGCGCCAGCCGTCCAAGCGAGCAGTACTACTGCGTCGAAACCTCGACCCAGCAATGCTGAAGCGGCTCCTACTGGCGCTCGTGGTCCATCAGTTGATTCGCAAACTTCTGAGACAACAATTCAAGCTGTGCCCCACAAAACGAATCCCAAGGCGGAGCGCAATGGAACACCTGGTACCAAGGATTCTCATTCCAAAGCCAAAGCTGACTCTAACAAGCCCAAGCAGAAAACTCTTGCAGCCAGGAGACAGCAGGAGAGTGCGCTCGCTGATGTTTTGAATGGAAAGACCCCTACTAAGGTCACCCACCAGACTCCCGCGCCGTCGACTTCTAAGCCATCAAAGCCGCGACTTGATGACGAGACTAAAGTAACGAACGCGCAAACAGCTATGACCTCAGCCAAGGAAGGTCTTGCGATGGCGGTTGCTAAGCACAATGCGGCTGTTAAAGCAGCAGCATCAGCAAAAAAGGAATTCCATGACGTATCGGCTATGGCGCACAACATGGCGCTCGAACGCGACCAGCTCAATGGCACAACCGCCACCGCGAACGGTGATGACTCCGAGGCAGCAAAGCAGAGTGTTGACCAGCTTCAGAGACGAATTGAGACTCTTGACTTACAGCATCGTGCTGCAAATCGAGCAGTAGACGAAGCGCACCAAGCCCTTGCGGATGCTAAAACTGCCAAATCTCGGGCAAAGAAGCACCTGGACAAAGTGCAAAAACGCTCGAAAGCAGAATCTCGAAACCCACTCGGTGAAAATCAAAAACCTGATGTCTCTGCTACTGCTGAAGAGACTGTATCTGACTCAGGCAAGAAGGCAGAATCCGAATGCGACCAAGAACTTGCGTACACAAAAATCAGGGATTACATCAGGGCAAATGTGCAGCAGCAACAGGCCAATGCGGAGCTTCACGAGGATGATAAAGAGACGGGGAGTGTCCAGTCCGGCACATCGTCGGCTCCTTCGGCCAAGGTCTCCAGCGGTTCGGGCGGCCAACAAGGACCTCAAAAGCTGACTGAGGAAGCCACGCACGGCGATGGTAGTGGACCACCGCAATTTGACGTTACAATGGCGCAAGCTGAGTCTAGCTCGATGGATTCAACCATGCACTTGCACGACTTGAATGGAGGAACAGTCACGCCGCCGAACGGTCAAGCCACTCTGCCTCTGCCAACCGGAGTGACTGAAGCATTTCAGCAGGAACAATCCATGGGTCATGCTTCTGACAACGCGGACAATGTGATTAATCCAGTCGATCGGACGGCGTCGCCTCATGTTCCCTCTTCTGAACAGCAAGATGTCATGCCCTCGTCAACTCGAGTTTCAAGTGAGCAGAGTAGCAACGACAACAAGACGCATGTCACGACTGAATCATCTGGTACAAATACATCGGGCTGTGATTCGGATGAACATCATTTCCAAGAACCAGAACGCGAACCAGATTTGCACTCAAAGACTCTCAATCAGCCGCGTGAGCGAAAAATCTCAGAATATGCGTCCTCAGTACTCAAATCAGCCGCTTCAGTGGATCCCACACCAGCTGAGCGCATCCTCCACAAGCCATCATTGTTGGGTAATACCATGGTCACCCACAAAGAACCGGATGTGGTCGAGATGCACACTCAAAGCACTATGGATCCTCCTCTGACTATTGATGAATGGGTTTCCTCGCTGCAGCTAGTGCGGATTCCAACTGAAGCAAATGGTCACTGCCTGTTCTATGCCATCCGGCATGCACTTAACGTGAATCACGCTGCTCAGTTGCCAAGTGGAACGGTCGATCAACAAACCAATTGGGTCAAAGTGAACATCATGAACCAGTTCTGGAATTTGTTGCATGATACTCAAAATCTCGAGCATTTCGACGTGGATAAGCTGTACACCAAGTTGACTACTCGTCTACCAAACCACGATCTCTCTCGGGAAGACAAAGTTGGGCAAATTGACTTGCACTTGCGACAAGCAACAGCAATCTCGGTTGCTGAACCACTTCCGGTGGCATATTGGGGCGCGACTGATGAACTGCGAATGGCAGCATTGTGGCTCAAGATGCCTATTTTTGTCCTCGATCAGCAACCAGATGGCACTACCTTTGTGGTCAAATATGTCCGAGCTGAGAATGGAGAAGCCAAAATGATCTTGCTACACACCAGTGTTGCGAGAGTGGAGTTATTCCCGACGCTGTGGAATGGCAACTCAATTTTACTCATACGAAGTGGTGAAAGTCTTCTCTCGCATTTTGCAGCGGCCAAACTGCAAGAATATGCTAGTGCGATCGCGTCCCAACCATCGTTGAGTACGGCAGAGCATTCTCAAGATACCCAGAACTCTAATCCGACATCCAGCGTCATCGAATTCGAGTCACAATCATCGAGCAGTCCAGCTGTGGCAGGGAGCTCCAATGCAGACGAAAGCGATGACGTTGCACCTCCGCCGTTACCTCAATTTCGAAGCAATGCTGTCCACAACACACGGGAATTAGCTGAGCGTCTCGTGGGAACAAAAGAAGATATCAGTCAACTATCGACAGAAGAGCAAGCCATCCGCAGACAACACCTGCGTGTTAATAACAAAGCAATGCACGAATGGATTGCGGCAGCCCGGCATGCTCGCACCTATGGACTGCCTGTTATCGAACCAGCCGATGTAACCAAGTTAGCAGGATGGGTACCCACGCATGTCGATGCGTTAAGTGCAATTTGTCGAGTACTGCCTTTTCCACTTGAAGTCCTGCGTACTTTTCCAATCAAGAAGCTTTTCGAGTTCGGCCACAGCATCAATAGTCAGGCTCAACGTGCCTTAATCCGGCATCATTCCAACGATGAATCGATCAGCTCCCAGGCGAGAACCTTGTGCAAAAAATGGATCGCAGCAATTGATGCGTGTCCCCATGGCTCAGCCCGTTGGTCGATGACTGACGATATCAAGCGATGGAACCGGCTTGACAAAATCGATAACAGTCTCTTAGCAGCCACGGTCGAGAAACAGGTTGACTCCAACAAATGGGCCATTCTCAACGTTGTTAGTCTACTGATGCCTCGCACGTTCGAGCAGCATGGTGATGTCGGAGCCGTTATGCCTGAAACCAGAGCCAAAGAATATTGGCAGTCGTCATCTCTACAATGTGCAATTGATGCCATCGTAGATCCGAAGACGTCATGGTCGCTTATGGTGCACCAGTGTGAACTGGATGCCCAGCGGCGATCGAATCGAAGTTAAAGGCACCGCCGGTGCCGCGACTCGCACTGTAAATGGTGGTATTACGCTGCGAGATCAGGGGAGCAGTACTCCTATTCCTCGGACGACCATCAAGGATGAGAAACATACACCTTGTGCCTCACTCATTGACAATTGTCCGATACAACTTCACCAAAACAAGCCTCAGTTCCAATCGAATACCGGTTCTTCACGCACCCGAAGTGCGGCAGCCTCCGAATTTATTCGAGCCTACAAGATCGACTCCTCGCGAGGGGGTCGAAAACCCAAATCTAACTCAAAGCGCCATGATTTGACGGTGGGAATGCACACACAAAATGTGATGGGATTCTCCAAGTCCGACAACAACATCGAAGCGTGGTTCTCACATTTTCGGCAGACTCATGACACCGGACCTCTGGACATTGTCTTTCTTCAAGAAACTCATGTCCTTGATGCGGAGATCGCTCCGATGCAGGCCAGATTCCGTCGAAGTTGGGGCTTTCAAGAACACTCCAATGATTATGCCACTCAGCTATCGCTTTGGTCGTCATCTCCCGAGCGGAAAGGAGGGGTTGCGATCTTATTGAACCCTTACTCGTGTATCTCTACACTTGTGCCGTATCAGCAAGACCGATGGACAGCCCACTGGATGGCAGCGACAGTAACACTGTACGGTGAAACGGTACTGCTGCTCAACATCTATGCTCCTTCGACGGTCTTTGCGCGCGAAGCATTCTACAGTGCGCTTCTTGACTTCCTCTCTACACATGATGGACCGATCCTTTGTGGAGGGGATTTCAACTGTACTCTGAACCAGCATACGGACAGGACGTACAACAACCACAAGACCGTGCATGACTCCAAGCAACTGAGAAAATTGCTCCGGAAATTGAATCTGGTAGATACCCTAGAAGACGATGTGGCTCAAGCGCACGATGCGAGAGATGTTCAGACTTTTCATCGGCAACATCATACCTACTTCTACTCCCTGCCAGCAGGTGGTAGCGCGAGCAGTAGGCTTGATCGGTGGTATTGCAGCAATGAGCATCTGGACTGGATCCACAGCGTTTCTCAGCATGTCGCGGGACCGTACTCCGATCACAATGGCGTCACCATCCGTGTTGTCCCTCCTGACAAACTCGTTCAAAGCAAGAAGCCACGGAAGGTATATCCGCTCCCACAGCAAGCTGCACCTATGGCGGCAGCCGTAGCAACGAATTTCTTCGAATCAGCTCATGCTCAACTTGATCAGCTGCAGCAACGCCATGTTTCCACAAGAGACTACGCGCAAGCAACGACTCTATGGTGGGACGAAGCCAAAACAAATCTGAGAATCAAATACCTTGATGTGAAAAAGCAATACATCAACAAAATGAATCAAGGATTCAAAAAGAAGATTCAGAGACTGCATCGTTGTCTATCAGAGAATGAAGCACAGCTCCGCGACGGTTCTGAAGCCACCACCGATGTGATCGCTGATGATTTGTCAAAGGAACTCACGTGGACTGTCACGGCCATACGGAAAGCCATTGCCGAATGCAAAACGAAATGGCAAAGTGCGAAACGGCAGAGGCTCTTCAGGGATCACATGTACCAGGCGCGGAGATCAAGTAAATCCTTTTATCGCAGAATCTCCACCAAGTTCCTGGACAATACGATTTTCTCTCTTGGAGGCACTGCCTCGTATGGTCCGTCGCGTTCCCGAGAACTTGCGGATGATATGGGGGACGGGTGGACATCCATCATGCAACAGCCACCAACAAGCCAAAGTGATATTGATCAGGTGCTTGAACCAGGTTCAGCTGAGCCTGTATCTGCGAATCTAGCACATTTGATCAATCCGATAACCCCTGAGGAAATCAAAAAGGCGATCAAGCGATGCAAAAGAGGCAAAGCTCATGGTCCGGACGAGCTGGGAAACGACTGGTACAGAGATCACGTTGACGAGCTTGCAATATTGTTCACGCGTCTCTTCAACTTGTGGCTTCAAGAGTGCGTCCTGCCGCAATCATTCAGTGAAGCCCACATTCACTGTCTCAAGAAATCAGTATCTGCAGCAACGCCCCTTGACTATCGACCTATTGCACTCCTGAATTCGGATTATAAAATATTCACGAGAATGTTTGCAGTCCGGCTGAGAACCGCGCTTCCATGGCTGATACACCAAATGCAAGCTGGTTTCGTTCCTGGGCGTACAATCGATGCCACAATTGATGTGCTTTTGGCAGCACAGTGCTGTGCCACAAATGATCCAGTCATGTCAAAGGCGATAGCACTATTACTCGATTTTGCTAAAGCCTATGACTCCCTCGACCGCAGATTTCTTGCTCAAGCGCTTGAGCATCTTGGCTT
This sequence comes from Phytopythium cucurbitacearum (nom. inval.), assembly GCA_023336425.1. Taxonomy (NCBI): domain Eukaryota; phylum Oomycota; class Peronosporomycetes; order Pythiales; family Pythiaceae; genus Phytopythium; species Phytopythium cucurbitacearum (nom. inval.). The sequence goes on along the minus strand of JAADXC010000756.1, from coordinate 3,909 downwards.
CCCTCAGCCTTTCGTGCAACTTGTGACGGCGCTACACTCTGGTACCACCTACAAGTTCATCGTCAATGGATTCCTATCAAAGGCATACAGAGTGGATTGCGGAATTCGCCAGGGGTGCCCTTTGGCTCCGTTGCTATTCATTCTTGCTCTCGAAATCTTATATCGGCGCATTGAGAAATGCCCAGATATCCATGGCATCCAACTATCGGCAGCTGGCAATACGAAGGAAATCAGGCTTGGTGGCTACGCAGATGACACAACCATCTATCTCAGAGACCCCAGCGAAACTCCTCACGCACTCAAAATCTTGGAGAAATTTGGTGCGGCATCTGGACTCAAAGTCAACCGTCACAAGTCTGCGATCCTACCGTTAAACAGGGATATCGTCATGAAGGAAGAATCGATTGATGAAATACAAGTTCTACGACGGAACGATCATTGTCGATACCTTGGTATTCAAGTGGGACAATTGTCTTCGGCTGAGATCAACTGGACCAAATGCATACATTCGCTCCAAGTACGCCTAAGGCTCGCGAGACTCAAGACACATTCCGTTGCTCAACGTGCCGAAATTGCTAGTGCCATCATTGTACCCAAGGTCCTCTACGTCGCCAGACATTCATGGCCTTCCGCGACCATCCTCAATCAATTGCATGCGCTAGTGAAACAATTTGTATGGGGAACTCGTGGTGGCAAACCTGCGAAAGCATGGATGAAAGAAGAACAAGCTGAGCTCAAGAGAACAGACGGCGGTTTATCGATTCCTAACATTCGTACGGAACTGATGACAATGAGTGTCACCGCAGTTTCTCAATGGGCATCGACGTCATCCTCAACAGGCCGAATCGTTGGAGAAATCCTGCTTGGTAACAAAGGATCTGGCCCCACATACATCACGCCATTGGATGCTGCTCGTCAACAGTCACTTCAAATTCACGACAACATGTGGAAGACGGGAGCTCTGATACTCTCCAGCATTCATTCCAAGCCCTACGACAGCGATGAGCGTGATGGAATCATGTGGTGTTCCGAGCATTTCAAACCTGTATTTTCGATGGCGACTTGGAACGGAGACTGGCTTCATCTAGACCTCACCTCCAGAATGAACGGCAGACTCCCTGACATCCTCCTGAAAAGACGACAATCCCGTGGCACATTCTGTGGCGAATGGTTACAATACGCGACAACGACAACTGATGGCTGGCTCCTTGATGCCACTGGCGCAGCATACCGATTAGCTCAATCATCCGTCGCCTCAAGTACAACCACACTCGGAAATATCGTGAGATGGGAATGGGTACGTCTCGGCGTACTCAAGTTCACGCCAGTGAATGGGATCTCTGCTTACTCCAGGCCCTCGATTCGAGCTTTTGAGCGGTTATGTGCAGCTCTGGTCTACAATTTCCCCCAATTATTGTACCGACCGCATCGGATCAACGTACTTCGCCCTTACAACGGACAGAACCACCGAGATCATGAGTGGCACCTGGGCGCCGATGAGAAGACACTCACACATGTTGACACGACTCTGATCAAAGCTACACACAATGTGCAATCGGCAATCGAATGCGATCGTATGGCGACCAAGGATACCAGCGGACGACCAGTGCAATTCCATGCACATCCATGTTTTTCAAGACTCATTCAACTTTGGGGTGGAGCACAGCGATGGGCTACACATCGTGCTCGACATCGACAGCAAGTGTCAGCACTGCGAAAACAGGTTGGAGAACAAGCTCGCGAGGCAGCAATCAAGAAGGCGGTCTACTCAGCAGGACCAATCTGGGATGGCTTGCAAATAGTCGACTGGAACGACATCCACAAAGTTCCCGGGACTACTGTTTATATAGCTCAAACGCTATTACGACTGAAAGCCAACAAGCTCTCTCTATGGAACCATGCGAATGTCGACTTATCTTGTCCACATTCCGATTGCCACCGACTCGGCCAGACCTCGGTACAACATCTCTTTTGGGAGTGTCCAAGCGCGAAAAGAGTATGGAAATACTTCTTTGGCTTATGGAAGAAAGTTGGGATCACGCCTGGACAAGATCCAATTTTATGGATATTCAGCTTGGATCTTCCGGATACACCACGACGAGCTTGGGATGCGATCAGAACCCAATTTGAAGACGATCACACCACCAACGAAAAACTCCAAGATCACCTCTACACAGTGGCTCACATGTTATGGCGCTATATGACTGCGACTCTCATACACGCTATTTGGTGCGCGCGGTTGCGTAGCATGGAATCGGAACCACCTACAGAAAATGCGCAGATGGCTATCGTGATCACCAGGCTCGAAGCTGGAATGCGCAATCTTTCTAGAATTGCCTTCTCCCAAGCGGATGATGCTGAATCACGAGCGGCTGCAACAGTTCTCAAAGGATATGTCAACTGCCTACTTGATCAGACCAGCGTGATCCCGCTGATCCCAAACAGCACTCGCGGCGTCTACTTGCTCTTCTTCGATGGGGGATCGCGTGGGAACCCAGGACCTGGCGGATCTGGATCTGTCATTGTGCGTGTCCAAATGGACTCACACACTGCAAGCATTATTTGGGTTGCAAGTATGGCGTATTCGAGACACGACACCACCAACAACATCGCGGAATACTGGGGCCTCATTCATGGTCTGCGGGAAGCGCAACGAAGCAAACTCGAACCGTTGCATGTAGTGGGTGACAGTGCGCTCATATTATCTCAACAACGACTACATCGATCTCCCCAGCAACAGCGACTTGCGCAACTGTATCGAACGAGCAGACGTATTGCAGACAGCATGGACATTCGTGGTTGGCATCATCACTATCGTGCATTCAACAAGATGGCTGACAAGGCTGCCAACATCGCCATGGATACCAGATCCTCTGCTCAGGTTCATTTTCCCTCCACCAGAACCAACATCAACGAACTCTCCCAGGCACTCGACAACGATGTCTTGCATTGGTTTATGCGCGTCTCAGTTGATCCCCGAGAACAGCACAACATGAAGCAGCCCTCAGTTGGTCCGCGTGAACGTGCCATCCTGGTGAAAGATTATTTAGCAATGCTGGGTGGTCCAGCGACCTCTGTGTTGTAGAACCACTTCGACTCCTAGACGAAATTCGTAAAGAAGAGTAGGTAGGAGAATGGATATTGTAGGTCACTAGATGAACCTAAATATACCTCACCTTATAACCATAACCATAACCATCTAGTAGCAGTAGTAAGAGTGAGGTATATGGATTTCGACTTCAGCACTGCTGCTGGGCTAAACCTAATATCCATACAATACAGAGCCACACAATGTGGCATACTCAAATGCATTACACGAAGGGAGATGTGGAGCGCGCTGCACTGCTCGCCCCATTCATCCGTGTCCCTGACAGTTGGTTGTGCTTCATATCGCCAGAGGATGCAGAAAATCTTCTTCTTCCAGTCTGCGTTGAAACCAGTGTGCGATGTCTCCCGCCAGACTGTCAAGTATCGGCTCCATCTTGCTGCGTTCCGTTGGAAAGGAGCAGGATACGCTATGACGTGTGTCCATGCCTCGGTTCGCAGCTGCATCCGCCATTTTGTTGAATTGTCGTAGGTGATGGCTCCAGTGGCGTATACCTAAATCATCGGCTATTTCTCGGGCCTCCCTGTATAGCTTCAGTAGGTGTGGTGCTTTCGGGGGTGTGAATCTCCGTAGTTGGTTTATGATGAGGTAGCTGTCTCCAACCACTGCCAACGGTTGGAGCTTCTGAGCTCGCGCAACTTGTAGTCCTTGGAGAAGACCTTGATATTCTGCTAGATTGTTTGTCGTGGTGAAGTGCGCCAGGGACTGGCTCACTACCCAGCGAATCTCAGCGGAATGCGTCGCGCGATTATGGTTATGGTTATAAGGTGAGGTATATTTAGGTTCATCTAGTGACCTACAAT
>JAADXC010000755.1:0-11104 GCA_023336425.1 Phytopythium cucurbitacearum (nom. inval.) | reverse complement strand
TAGTGTATTGGATACACGCAAATCATCGATGGCATTACGACAAGAGTGATGGAATGAGCTGTGACTACTGGACGCCTGGATGTGGCGAGGTGGTTTCGCGCATAGCTATTGTAGAGCTGTATGACGAGTGCTATGAAACCTCTATACCGAATTCCGCGGATACGCACGTATCCGCGGGGACGCAGGGACGCAATTCCTGACATAATTCAGTACATTGACCCGTATTCCGGGACGCAACGCACGTATTCCGGGACGCAAAATCAATTACTGCAGTGCCTTTTCCAATGAAATATATCGACGATCACAGTGCCAATCAATTTACACGATGTCGAGCATCACCCCTTCCCGTTCCGTGCGTCCCAGAATACGCAGCGCCGATCAACGGCACGCAGCCGCTCAAGCCCGAAGATATATGATGGCGAACCGGCCGCGGCAGCCGAGGCATGATGGCGCCGTGGCCGACCAAGGTCGACCAACGCTGTATGATGGTGAACAGGGCGCAGCACTTCAGAGCCACACACCTTCACAGTGGCAGAGTTTACTACAGTGCCAGACTGCCGCTCAGAGCCCGCTGAATCCTGTTACTGACGAATACAATTGGGACCTGAGCGCACATGGCTGTAAACATCAATGATACTTGTCGGTATCCAGAGCGATACACAACCACAGCGTATTTCCACGGCTAAATTGATTCGCTCATACTCACCACTCTACACCTTTTAACTGCATTTACTTGAGTGTGCTAATACGGCTAACACCCCATCATCCGTCGCTCGTCTTGAGACCACGAACCTGGGCACAAGTCGGCAAGTACTTGGTGATCGGCGACATGGCGGTAGCCGACAGCACGGCGGCGCCGTTGTTATACGAGATCGTACCGAGTTGCCGACCGTGTTAAGTACACAGTTGCCGACGAGGTACTTGGTGCCGTACGACTGGTCGAACGTGGGAATAAACTCTTCTCTTGGCGTCGACGCACGCGGAGTCGAGGGGTCCGAGTGTGTCTTTTGCTCGTTGTTTTCTGTGCCGAACATTACCCAAGATCTGGCCAGCGACGACGACGACCGATGAGAGGTGGTGGAGCGGCGGTGGCGTCGCCCGCGCGGCGACTCGCATATTGACACTCGCTCACGATATGTGGACCCGTCCGGGTCTGCATGAGTCACTAGAATGCCGATATCATCTCTTGTAAATAGCGCGCTGCCGGCGCCAATGTGGCACACCGATCAATTGATGTTTCTGACGCGAGAGCTGAACGACAGCTGGAAGCAGTGGACTCGAGCTTGAGGACCACAAGCGGTCTGTCTTTCATTTTACAACTCATCCCAATTTTTTCACTGTTGCAACCCAAAGCTAAAATCCGGTCGAGCTGCTTCGTTGACAGTCAACCACACCTTGCTGCTAGTTGCAGCTGCAGGAAGAGAAGGCATTTGAGATGGACGTGAATGTCTCCCATGCAACAGAACGAGAGGACAGGTTGTCTCGAGTTAGTATTGCATGCGCGGCTTAAACTACAGGTCAAGCGGCCAGCCACAATTGTACACGCTGATGGCGCTGTCTCCAATGAACACGCATGACCAACTGAACGTTATCGCATACTGTGGTCGGACCTGCAGCTTGCCTCCAGATGACCGTCCAGAGAGCAGCAATACGGACGTCAGGCGGATGTATTATCACGCTCGTGAGTGAGAGGATTCACCGCGATACCCTAAAGGCACACGACCGATCGGTTGCAAATTGCGCATCGCGCGACGAGTGGGTGAGCGCCACAAGACTACTCTTCCCCGTATGTTAGTGCAGTACGAGAGCAATAGCGATCCTGTCGTGTATGCGACGACTACCAATAGCGAGCGTGCTATCTGCCTTCGAAACATCGGATCATTGATGCAGCGACTCTTGTAAAGTTGTTCAGTAATTGACCAGGTTCAACATCCATGAGCTTTTTCGCGAACGAACCCTCCGACTGCGGACCAGCGATACGATCGCCAAGAAATTTGCAAGACGCGAACATTTTCTGGTTGATCTTCTCATCACGCCAACACAACCATATCATCCATCGCAGCGATTCTCCAGATGCATCCTTGCAGTGGTGTCCATAGGGTCCCATGTGAACCGGATTTCCACGAATTGTAAGGGCAGTTTGAAAATGGCATCGATAACAGGTCGAATGAGAAACAAATTTGTTTGGACACCGCACAGAAACGTGGTGTCCCAAACACTTGAAGCAGAGCATGCCTGACCTCCAAAATCTGCAATCAGAACGCGAGTGCGTAACCTTTGATCCCCCATTTGTACGCACATAGCAAGCTATGCAGAATTCGCCGGGATTGAATCTGCGAATATCTTGTAAATCCTGGAGGCTCTGGATCTCTGTGCGGTTGTTGGTTTGCGCTCGTGCCACAATCATATCTGTTGATGACGAGTTCACGACTCCTTCGTTTGTGTCACGTGACTTGTGTTGTGCTATCATGTGCCGTGCTAAACAAATATCACACAACTGTGCATTCGGAAGCACAAAACAGTTGATATCCTGTGAGCCATCAACTGTAGAGTGGAGTAGTTTGCGCCGACACTCTTTCCTTTGGCTAATCCAGAAGTGTGCAACACGACGCCGTTCTTCATTGCCAAATTTTTCAACTATTGCTGCGCGATAATACTCGTTTGAGATCACAATGCTTCGTGCAGGTTGCCCATTACGGCCTCCACGTCCAGACTCTTGGTGAAAATGAAACAGCGAGTGAATAGAACCATAGTGAATAACCAGCCGAACTGATGCCAAATCGAAGCCGCAACCTAGGACACCTGTCGAAACCATCACCCGGTTAGATCCTTTTAACCAGCCTCCAAGCTGAGCTTCCTTCTCATCGTCGTGCATGCTTGCATACAATGAAGCAGCAGAAATATCAGAAGCTTTCAGTAGAGAGGTCACGATCTCAACCTCGGCCGTCGTCATCACATATACTAAAATATGGGGATTCACAGAACTCGACTTGATCACACCTACAAGAGCCTTCGAAATGCTGCTGACATTCATCACTTTGTATTCGATATTTGGCCGCGACGTATCAACTCGAACAATTCCAAACGGTGTTGAAAGCATGTTGCGAACTTCGACGAACTGCTGTGGACTTAGCGTTGCTGTCATTCCAATGAAAGGCACGCCAATGGTGGTTAATGCAAAGAGATTCTTCATCTTGGCACGATATTCCTCTAGGACCAAATGGATTTCATCGAAAAATATCGCGAATAACCGGTCCCACGCAGCTAGACCTTTCGTAAACTGAAGGAACTCATCCTCGCAAGCTGATTCGGCGCTAACAAAAATTACAGAGGGTGCACCGGCAATCGTCATGGAGGCAGACCATTTCTCGCTAGTGACATCAAGTTCTTTGCACTTTATGAGATGGTTCTTGATGAGCAACGCGAGCGGAACTATTAGTACAACTGATTGCATAGAATACATAACAGCTGGTGCCAAAAACAACAGTGATTTCCCATAGCCAGTAGGAAACACAGCAATAAAATCCGTGACACCTTCCAATGCGCGACTTACAGCGATAGACTGAGCAAATGAGCGCCACTTCAAATGCTTGAGCCGGTGTAGTGCTTCCTTAGCGGCCAAACAGTACGCAATATCTGGAGTGGTCAAATTTTGAGCTTCTCGCTCAGTGACAGTTTGGCATGTGCTGGCCGACAGTACCTGATTGCTTGACGGAGCAGAATTAACCAGGGATCGGTTGTGGCAAATGACGGGTACTTGTGGCGCCGTTTTCTCCTCAGAAGGTTCTTCAAGCCGATCATCAGACTTTTCGTTTGGCTTACTGTTTGTCTTTTCCACGAATCCAACCAAAGTGTGCCAATATCGAGCTACCAAGAGAAATTTGTGCATCATCCCTGAGTCGATAAATCTCAAGTCATGTTTGTCCTGAGCATAACTGTGCTCTTCTGTCTTTCGCGAATGCCCAGCGGCCTCTTCAAATGGCAAAGCGGAATCATGTTGACGAAGGAGGCCCGAGAAAAACGCGGCTACGTGTCGATATTGCCGCATCGTTATGTTTACCAAACAGTGTTCAGCAAATGCCATCGTGATCAACCCTGACAAATAATTCCCAGTGTAAATATTCTGCATTTCTGCAGCCCAAATGGTTTGAATTTGAGCCGCAACTTTGGGATCATGTTCCTGTTGAGCCACAAAATTCTGAAACGGTCGTACAAACAGAAAATACTCGATGAATAATCTGGTCAATTGTCGGGGAAGAAATCTTGGAATCAGCTTCACTGGCGTAGCTGCCAAGTTGGACCCCTTGTGATACACTTGAAAAGTCATTATTCTCCCTTCACAGTAGTAGAAGGACCGAACTCCAGTGGCCGTGTTACGAAGGAGATAGCTTCGATATTCTTCTCCTCGTGGTGGCTGGCCGGCGCAAAAATGTAGCAATAACCACAATAGATCATGGATTTGTGCTGCTGCGTTTTGCCATGCTTTCAGTAATTTCTGGTCAAACAAAATTTTGCCGGTATTGTCGATGCCAGTTGAAACACTTCTAGGACGTCTAGAGTCAAGAACCACGTTGAAAAAGTCTCGCTGATGGCTAACAAAAACGTTCCGCGGATTCCAAACAAAAGAATATCCTTCGTCCCAACAGTTTAAATCGTCGAAGATAGTGCCAGATAGAGCTTCTTCAATCCAGTTTGTGTTCATAGAAATGAGAACGTCGATCGCCATAATGCGGTGCGCTTTGGCTATCAGCTGTTGGATCATTTGTTGGAATGCTGCCAGATATACATCTTCTCCTCCTATTGAACAACCTGTCCCGCAACTGAGAACAATCAATTGGGGCTTGACTGGCTCGTTGGCGGCAACAGATGCAGCAAGGCGCATAGTTTGTTGCAGTTGAACAACAGGACTGTTGGTTATACCTTCACGGGTGAACTGAGTCAAATATTGAAGACGATCTTCGGTCATATTCTCGGCGAACGGGTCCCATAACTTCTGTCCAATTGCCATCAGTATTGCCCCTCGAACCCAGTAGTTCATCACCGCAATCTTAGGGCCAACGTGTCTTGCATCGACGAAGCTGTAATGGCCGTCGTGGAATTTTAGCGAAACTAAGCGAAGAAAGCGTAACTGAACGCATTCTGTACCTCTACTCACATTGACGTTGTCGCTCTGATTTGGTGGGACCGCCAGTGCAAGAAGAACGTCGTGAAGGCGCTTCACTCCTTCCAATGGTAACTCGTTTTCTAAAGCATCCGCATCCACACCTCTCAAATAGTTGTCCAGTCGACCTAGCGATATTGTCAAGGATTCATTGTTTGATCGTATGACGTGAACGCACTGTTCCAACTCCAAATGAGACCGAAGAAGAGCTAGAACAAGTCGAGTCATCAATGCTGAATACCGCTGGCGTGTCGAAAATTCCTGGAGAGTGTTTAAACCTATATGCTCGAGCTTAGCGTCGGAGGATACAACAATTCTCCGATACACATAATGGATTGACATAATGGTATCCTGCAATTTCTCCATGTACACTGTCGCCAATTTTGGCAAACAGTGAAAGTGTGGCGGTTCATTGGCATCAACTTCAATAGCAATTGCTTTTTGTACGCCATCTAGCGAGCTTCCCTCTGGAATCATTGATGCTACATCCCGATCCCACTCGGATCTCCTGAGCCACGCTGACAATCGCACCACATGCTTCCCAGAATCAAAATGTGCGTTTGACGCTTCAATAGCAGAGGTAATTGCGCGCGAAATTGCTTGAACAATCTCACCACTTGTGCGGTCCACACTGGAATTGTCAACACCAACCCACCGTCGGTGGACGGACTTGAACAGTGATTGAACACTGCATGGGTCCACTGTTTCTCTATAACTGCTCTGGCGGTGATTTAAACGTCGATGCTTCTCAATTGTTGACTGTTTTGAGGAATAGTAGATGCATCTACGACAGGAAAAGCCGGAATAAATGCGGATCCCTGGAACTGGTTGCAACAATTCAGACGTCGGAACCATGTACGAAGAGGACTTCAGGATTTCAAAGCTTGATGCAGATTGCAGCACCTTATCGACATCGCTTAGACTGACAGTTAATTTCGACTGCCGTTTTTTGCTCCCGGTATTTCGGATACATCGTGCAATGTGGCTTTTAATGCCACCTCGGTCGGGATAGACAGCTGAGTTGCACTGAGAGCAAGTAATGAGCGTCATATTTTCCAATCGAACAATCCGGAAATTATTTGTCGCAATTTGATCATTTGAGCTCGCGTTTGGAGGAATAATCAAGTACGACTGTGATGCGGGCCGCAGTGAATTTTTGTGGTGGTGGCGTGTAACACAGACTTCATGATGTCGCTTGAGATTTTTGGCAGATTTATGGGAAAAATCGCACCCATTCTCCGGACACGAAAACGTTCCATCTTCACGTCGATTGCATGTTTCACTTTTGCCGTCACTTAGTGCCAAGACGCATGTCGATTGGTGCTCAATTCGAACATGGTTATCTCTGCGACTGCGCGTCTCGAATTGCTTGGAGCAGGTTTTGCATCGGAAATCGGTGAGACATCGTCGACTCAGCGCGCAATTTCGCAATGTACTCGATGATACGCCATTGACCAATAAGCTGCCAGTTGTCGTACAATCTGCATCATGATCAATTGAGGTGCTTCCGCCTCGACCATCGGCGTTGTATGGATTGCAGTCATCGCCACCACAGGCGTTGTCTGCTACACCCGTGTTCTCTAATTCGCTTTGAGCATTAACAACCGCATTTCGCTCGAAAACCATTGCATTCGCTTCCTGAGGAGTAGGATCAAAGCCTGTGTTTGATTCGCTTGGTACAAGTGGTGGCTCGCCCAAGACAACAGCAACCTGGTCGTTTAGACTCAAATTGGGTGGGGTCACAAGCAAATGAGCGAATTCATCGCATTCGTTGACTTCTAGTAAGCCTTGAGGTTCTTGAACAATCCCACTACCGACAAAGTGCCCGTTTCCGCTCAATGACATCACAAGATCAAGCACATCACATACTGTGCGTAAAACTCGGCCGTCTTCTCGACCAAGAAGCTGTCGCAGTTCGCCGAGTAATGCTTGTGCACGACGCTGTGCGCCGAGGCTGTCATCTCGATCGGATGGATGCGGCAGACGCTGACGCTGGTCGGCAACTCCATCATCGATGACTCGTCGATCGTGGCCGCCGCGCTCACCCGAAATCCGCCGTAGGTCGTGCTCGCCAGGGTCACCATCTTGGCCTAGTACATACCGGAGCTCGTAGGCCGCGACATCACCGGCGAGGCGCCGAGAACGCTCATCCCTCTGGTCGAGCTGGTACCGTTCCTCGTCTTGCGATGTATGGTTGTCTTGACGCAGATCTCGGCCGCCTTCTCGACCAAGAAGCTGTCGCAGTTCGCCGAGTAATGCTTGTGCACGACGCTGTGCGTCGGTCGTGCGGCTTCGGTCGAGCATGCGAAGTTTGTTTTCTCTTGCTTTGTTCTGCCATGGCACGTGACGTTTTCCACCCATGTCAACTAGATCGATTATGAGCGCTTGATTGGCTCAAAGTTCTGCGTTGAGGGAAGATGATACGAAGTGTTCCACCTCCGGAATTTCACTCGTTCTTACTGTACCATGATCAAATTGATAATTATTGTCTAGTTGAGCCACTCACACCGTGCTTGGCCTTGGCGTCGACATTGGTTGTTGCCGCGATAAAAGTTGCGCTGCGGATGAGGCTCTCAGTTAGTTATTTGTCGGTCGAGCGCAAATACAGAATGAACGCCGTAACAACGTATTTAAGGATGTCACGAGTGCTGTGTGAATGACCGCACACCCATAAGCGGTGCCAAGGTGTTAAGAGCGGTTAAGTCTACTACGCTCAATCGCCGACATCCACATCTGCGTGTTAGGGTCAGCGAATGATGCCGTGCTGATTTTCGGCGTCGTTTTCAACCACCCCATGTCTCAAAATCATCCTTTGTAGACATATCATATAGCGCTGCACAATAATGGGGTATTACGTTCGATCAGATACCTCACGCCATCGGTAAAGATAGCGTGTGATCATTCCCGCGCTATCAATTCCCAACGCCAGGCCGCAAATGACAGTGCGCTCTTGACGTTGAGGCACGAGGAGTCGAGGGCTTCGAGTGTGTCTTGAGCTCGTTGTTCCCTGTGCTGAACATTGCCTAGATCTGGCCAGCGATGACGAGAACTGTGGGTGCAAGGTAATCTCGCAACTCATAGCTAAGCAACCGCCAAAGCCTCTTGCTTTGCGGATGCGCGTTGCTTGTCTCGCGACGCGCCAGGCCATGGGTTTCCTGCTCTCGTGGACACGGGCTGCTGCACAAGATTCGACAACAAGGCGATCATGACGAATAACAAGGACCTCGGCCAAGAGCTACTCAAGTCAACGCTGTAGTTCGAGATGCTCGACGGACAAGTGAGCAGCGTGGGGGGGATGATGGTGCGATTCTGCTTCACTCAGCTGAACTACAGCTCCTTGATCATGAACAATTTCGCAGTCATCCCAAACGCCAAGGATGTGATGGCGATTAGTCGCGACCTGCTCAACGCACTCGGGATCGTCGTGAATTTCCGCGACGTGACCATTGAGTGGGACGGCAATACAGCACGCCCGAACACGGGCAACACCATGCAGGACGTACAAGAGGTAGTGGATGAGCTTCCTGACGAGATCAAGCTGATCGATCAGCAGCAACTCCAGCCGGAAGAACTTCTCAGTGATGCAGAGGTGGATTCGTGGATGCGCAAGCAATTTCTTGACCTCCTCACTGAGCATCGTGACCTCTACAACGGACACCTGGGACGGATGAAGCTGCCGGACTACAGGTTGCCTATCTCGCCGGACTACGAACTCGTGCACGCAATGCCTTACTCCATTCCAAACAGGCAGCGCGTGAAGAGATCCAACGACTGATTGACCTCAATGTGCTGGAGCAAGTGTACGACTCTGAGATGTCGTCGCCGGCCTTCATCATTGCCAAGCCTGATGGACGACCGCGCCTGCTGATCGACTTCCGGGCGCTCAACAAGTTCCTAACGCGCAGCCCTTACTTTGTCCCGCTGGTCCGTGACATCATGGTCAGCCTGGATGGTGCCAAAGTTTTCTCAACGATGGACGCCAACATGGGTTACTACGCGCGACAACTGGCGAAAGAGAGCCGGCATTTACGGCCTTCTGCCTACCCTTCGGCAAATTCCAGTGCAATCGCCTTCCGATGGATATCTCAACGGCACCTGACGAGTATCAAGCATGTATGGAGCGAATCCTGGGAGATCTCGACTTCATCAAGATTTACTTGGACGACTTGCTTGTGCACTCTCGAACGATCGAGGATCACTGTCAGCATCTTCGTGTGATGCTTGGGCGGTGCAGAAATTCTACGTCACGCTCAATGGTAAGAAATGCCACATTCTCACGACCAAGGTGGAATATCTTGGATTTCTACTCACGGCAGACGGCATCAAGCCGCAACAGAAGAAGATCAAGGCCATCCAATAGATCGCAGTCCCGAAGAACAAACGACAGCTACGCCGTTTCCTCGGAATGGTGAACTATTATCGAGAGATGGTGCTGAACCGGTCGGCACTGTTGAAGCCATGTCCAAACTCACATTGGACAAGGTAGAGTTTGTGTGGACGTCTGGTGAACAGGACGCACTCGATGGAATCTAAGACGCGTTGGTGAAAAATGTGCTACTGCCGTTTCCTGACTACAATCAACCGTTCGACACCTTTGCTGATGCCAGTGGCAAGCAACAGGGCGGACTCGTCATGCACGGACACAAGATCCTGGCCTGCTACTCACGCAGGCTAACACCCGCACACCAGAAACGCATCGACATCCCAGAGGCGCTTCGTGAAGAGCTGGTGGACTGAACCTTACCAACCTCGGACATCCTGGAGCCAAACGGCAATTTCACACCGATCGCCCACGCTACTATTGGTCTGGAATGGATGGAACCATTATGACGTTCGTGAAGAGCTGCAAGACATGCAAGCGGGCAAAGCTGCACAGAGGTCCGCAGAAGTTCGGGGAAATTTCTTCGCGCGATATGCACACGTCCGATCCGTTTTACAACGTCCACGTGGACATGATCGGGCACTACGGGAGTGACAAGCAGTACGCTCTACGGTCATTGAAGAAACCACATGATGGCTGGAAGTGGCCGTACAGCCCGAACTCAAAGGACGCACGACGGCGGAGACGTTGGACGCAGTGTGGCTATGTCGTTACCCAAACCCAGCAACGGACATCTTCGACATACGCAACGAGTTCAACACTAGCGAGTTCCGAGAGAGGCTGGCAAACTATGGGATCAAGCCCAAATCCATCTCAGCCAAGAACCCGTAGGCAACTGCCATTTGTAAGGGAGTGCACCTGGAGCTCAATAATTGCTTCCGTTGATATCCGAGCATGGAGCCGCAACTAATGCTGAAGAGCGGCGATGGCGCGTGGCCGCGACCATCGTCGGACGTGATGCCCGGGCCACAGCCGAAGCTATACATGTGACCCCTGAGTGCAGCAGTTGGCCGCATTGTCCCCAACAGCAAGATGTCAGCGAGCGCCAGCGAGCGCCACGGCGCGATTGGGACGGTTCTGGGTATGAGAGCTGCAGTGCGAGCATTCGGGACGTCCTGGCCCCGCTGTGGTGTCACGTCACGATGTTTGACGCCGCGAGAAGTTGATTCACGGCTGAGCTCGCCAACGGCCGCTGCGTTTTGCTGACTGCGGACGAAGCGGACGAAGCGGACGACCTGTGACCGCTCAAGCCACAGATCGAGGCCGAGCTAGCGAAGCGCATGAAGCAGAAGTAGAAGCTGAAGCTGAAGAACCAGAAGCAGACGGAGAAGAGCTGTCTGCGAGCACATCCCGCGAGCTCCGTGCTCCATACCAGTAACAGGCTGGCACTGCGATTGCTACGCGGTCTGCTCTACGCGCTGCTTAGGGTTTAGGGTCCCTAAACAGGGGTCCTCCGGCATACTTTAGTCAAGTCAAGCTGCCATACACAGGTCACATTGACCAGGAGGACCACTTTTGACTTGGAGTTTGTATCGAATTATGGCAGGAGGACCCCCAATGAG
>JAADXC010000754.1:0-11107 GCA_023336425.1 Phytopythium cucurbitacearum (nom. inval.) | reverse complement strand
TTCCCAGAAGACGTGCTGCAGCGTTGCGGGTCCACCACGCTGGTGCACGCTGTGTGGACATGAACGGTCATTGTGCAGATAGTTCCACAGGTTGAGCTTGTTCGCCTTGATACGGAACAGGGTTTGCACTGTTGCCGCCGAAACGCCCGTGATTGCGCGTATGTTTGCGTTTATTGTGTCAATTGTCATGCAACTGCATGGTGGCTCGCGCCGGGCAGGAGTCGTCGCCGACCGCTCGAAGCGACTCCCGCTGCCTTTGAGCGCCAGGACCATCCCATCCAAACCAACATGCATGCAAACAAGGACAGCTGGAGCCAAGGCGACCAGTGCCAACACCCACGCGACCATTGGGAGCAGTCAGGCAACTGACAGAGCGGTCGCGACGACAACTGTTGGTGCCGACACCGTCACCGATAGAGTAGGCTAGGGCTCACTTTTACCCCGCGCTTTCAGTAAAGGTCACTACTTCACGACGGTCACTACATTGGTGCAGATTCAGCAGTTCGACGACAACTCGCGTCGCAAGACACGCGTGTTTCTCGCCAATCCCAACTCGGCTGGCGCAAGGCGATAAGATCGCATTCGTCGAAGAGATGCACGTGAGAATGCAGACCAAGGTGTTTCGCTGTCGCAACTAGAACATGATGGAGGTGGTAATTCGCTAATGTGTGCTGAGCGTCTCCACATGGCAGAAATGAGCAGAGAATAGAACTAAGCACAATTCGTCGCTAACTCGTCCCATTATGGATTTTAATCATGAAATAAACTAAGGTGCCCGCCAAAAATACTGAATGGCGCATTTAACATTCGTGACGGCGCGTGTCTCACCCTCTCGCTTCGGTCGCTTCTCTCGCCGGTCTCGCTGACCTCGGCACACCGGATGACGTTGGCTGGTTGGCGGAGCTGACGTGCGATCCGCCTGCCACCGGTATACAACCGCCGAGAGAGCGCGGCAGAGTGGCACACGGTACCGCCGCAAGCGGAGATGGGAAGGCTGAACCAAACGGATCAGAGCCGGCGAAATCGAACCGAGACGCAATGGGCGGCGGCCAGCTCCGCTCCTCTTCCCCACCCGCTCCGCATGCCGGCGCGGCCCAGCTGTCGCAGGCGCAGGCGGCACAGGGTGTCATCCACGACGGCCACCGGTCGCGCGGGCACTTTCCATTTCGGCATCAGAGGCGGCAGCAGCAGACAGCCGCGGCCGGTCGACTGCGCAATCGCCTGGAGGAGCCGCGCGTGACGGTGCGTGACGCGTCTTCCGCCGCTGGACCCCCCTCTCCTCTTTGCTATTCTGGCTGCTCACTCTGCGTTTCGCGACCGCCCGTTCGCCTGCTCGCCTGCCCACTCGCAGCCATGGACACGACGACGGCCGCGCCGCTGCGGACCCACAAGACGCGCCAGCTGCTGGCGGCCATGCCTGCCACCGCCGCTAGGTGCGTTCGCTCTTCCTAGTGTCCATGCGAGGGCGTTAACCGGACGTGCGAGCTGACTATCCGTAAATGTGTGTGTGGCACACCGCAGACAGCAGCCGAGCGTGCTGCAGTCCATGTGGATCGGCGCGACGGCCGGCATGGGCGGCATCATCGCCGTGTACCCCGTGGACGTGGTCAAGACGCGCATGCAGCACAGCCGCGCGGCCACGAGCGCGGTGCAGGTGGTGACGAACGTGTTCCGGCGCGAGGGCGTGCTGTCGTTCTACAAGGGCCTCGGCCCACAGCTGTGCGGCACGATCCCGGACAAGGCCGTCTCGCTCGCCACGCGCGAGTTCGTCAAGGGGTTCTTCGCCGACCCGAACGCGTTCGTGCCGTCGCTCACGTCGGCCGCCATCTCGGGCGTCGCGCAGTCGGTGGTGATGAACCCGGTCGAGATCGTCAAGGTGCGCATGCAGATCGACAGCTCGCTGAACGCCGTCGGCGTCGCGCGCGAGCTCGGGCTCGCCGGCGTCTACCGCGGCTACTCGGCCTGCCTCTCGCGCGACGTGGCGTTCGCCGCCACCTACTTCACGCTGTACGACGCCGCCAAACGCTGGCTGCGCATCGAGGACGGCACGTCGCTCGGTTGGTCCATGGTGGCCGCCTCGACGGCCGGTATCCCCGCTGCCTTCCTCTCCACGCCGCTCGACGTGCTCAAGACGCGCATGCAGTCGCGCTCCGCCACGACCCACACGCTGCGCGACACGTACCGGCAGGTGGCGAGCGAGGGCGGGCTGTTCGCCGGCTGGGGGCCGCGCGTCGGCCGCATCGCGCCGCAGTTCGGCATCGTGCTCGTCTCGTTCGACTGGCTCACGCACCGCTTCTCGACGCACGGCTGAGGCGGCGAGCTCGCTCTTCCTCCCATTCGTTGACCGCGGCCCACCGCCACTCCCTGTCTGACCATAACTATTGCGGGTCGCTGCGCCGCCACGTTCTCCACCATTGCCATTCCATCCAGCCGGACCAACTACAACCTTCCTATCTTCTGTGGCCTCGCATCACCCGAGCGCCAGTGCAGTAGCCGTCGCCTCCGACGCCGAATCCTCGAAGCAAGAGCTGATATCCTACTACTGCGGATCAAATACACACCCACGGGACGACCGTTCTATACAATATCACACTGCGCCACACTGCATGCATCATCGATTCTGTCTGTATTCACAAAGCGAACTACAGGAGAATTGACGTCAGATTCGCCTCCACATCTTCTGCAGTCGTTCTAATCGCGCGTCCTCGCAATGCATATCATCTACCTTTACTCTCGTCCAAGCTCACGCCTCGACCAGCAGCCACGCCAGCTCCGAAGACTTGGTCGCAGCAGCATACTCCTTGGCGTCCAGGAACACGTGCACGCCGTGAGACAGGGTCGCGCTCGCGTCCAGCACCTTGATGGTCACCGAGCCGCTCTCAGCCAGAGTCTTCTTGACGTCCGAGTACTCCATCGACGCCACGAACGCCTTGGCGTCCACAGGAGCCACGCTCGTCCCCTTGGCCAGCACGGCATCGTCAGCAAAGAACACGGCAGGTCGGGTCACCACCAGCGTCACTTGCGAGTCGGCGAACTGCGCTTCCTCTTGCAGGATCGCCACCGCGTACGACGGCAGCAGCGACAAAGGCGCGGGCGTCGAACCCAGCGTCGACGCGATCATGGGGAGGAACGTGCGCACAGCCGTAGAGATAGCGGCGGACCCGTCCTTCTCCGCGAAGTACACCTGGATCTTGTCCTGGAGCTCCAGACCGGCCTTCTTGCGCATCTTCTGCACGCGCGTGATGAACTCGCGCGCACAGCCCTGCTGCTTCAGCTCATCGTCCTCGCGCGTGTCGATCACGACCATCAGGTTCCCCTCGGGAGAAACGTCGGCCTCGTAGATCTGCTTGTCGCCCTTGAACTCGCGCTTCACAAGCACATCGTCGCCTTCGAGCAAGTGGCCGTCGAACGTCACGCTCTTGGACGCCAGGAACGCGCTCACATCATCGTGCGACATGTCCTGCACCTGCTTGCGGACGCCACCAAGCGCCTTGCCCAACCGGCGACCCAGGTTCTTGCTGTTCGCCTCGGCCTTCAGCACGCACCACTGCTTCTCCTCCGTCGTGAACTCGAGGTCACGCATGTTCAGCTCTTCGTGGATGTACGTCTTCAGCTTTTGCAGTCCAGCAATCGTGGCCTCGTCGCTCGAGACGACCACCACCTTCTTCACCGGGTTCTTCAGCGAGATCGTGCGGCGTTCGCGAACCACGCGACCCATCTCGATCACACTCTGCAGGTTCTTCATCTGAGCCTCCACGTCCTCGTCCACCAGGCTGGCGTCAAAGTCCGGCACCATCAGGAAGTGCACACTCTTCGACACACCGTCGTCGTCTTCCGCCAGACCACTGACATTGTTCACAACGTTCGGGTGGAACTGACGCAGGAACTGGTACATGTACTCCGTGAAGAACGGCGTGAAGGGAGCCATGAGCTTCGCAAGCGAGTACTCGACTTCGTACAGAGCCGACAGCGCCACGAACGCTTCGTCGTTTCCAGCGCTGCCCTTGAGACGCGGACGGTTCAGGCGAACGTACCACTTCGTCAGCTGATCAATGAACCCGATGAGACGCGGCACCACCGTGTACAGGCGGTACGCGGCCATCTCTTCGCGAACGAACTTGATCAAGTTGTGCAAAGCCGCAATGATCCACGAGTCCATCACGTTCGTCGAGGCCACGGCAGCCTCCTTGCTCGGCACAAACACCTTGCCGGTGCTCTCCTCCAGACGCGACGCGTTCTGAGCGAAGAAGCGCGCCGAGTTGTACCACGGGAGGAACAGGTCGCGGATCATGCCCAACACACCCGTCTGCTGGAACTTGACCGGCTCCGCACGCACACCCGGCGAGCTGATGAGGTACAGACGCAGCGCGTCCGCGCCATACTTCTCGAAGATCTCCGCAGGGTCCGTAAAGTTCTTCAGACTCTTGCTCATCTTGCGACCATCCTCCGCAAGCACCAGTCCGTTCACGATCAGATTCTTGAACGCAGGCTTGTCGAACAGCGCCGTCGAAAGAACCATCAGAGTGTAGAACCAACCGCGGGTCTGGTCCAACCCTTCAGCCACAAAGTCGGCGGGGAAGCTCGCCTCGAATTTCTCCTTGTTCTCGAACGGGTAGTGCTGCTGAGCGTACGGCATCGAGCCACTCTCGAACCAGCAGTCAAACACTTCCGGCACACGACGAAGCACGCCCTTGCCCTGCTTCGACGGCAGCGTAATGTGGTCGATGAACTCGCGGTGCAAGTCCGTGACCTTCTCGCCCGACAGCTTCTCCAGCTCCTCAATCGATCCGACGCACACAACCTCCTCGTAGTCGTCGCTCACCCAGAGCGGAAGCGGTGTTCCCCAGAAACGACCGCGAGAAATGTTCCAGTCCTTGCCGTCGACCAGCCAGTTGTGGAAACGCTTCTCTTGAACAAACGACGGCACCCAGTACGTCAGCTTGTTGTTCGCCACGATGCGGTCGCGAATGGCCTCCACGTTGACGAACCAGCCGGGGATGGCGCGGTAGATGAGCGGCGTCCCCGAGCGGTAGCAGAACGGGTAGCTATGCACAAACGCGTTCTTCGACACGAGGCGACCGCGCTCCTTCAGCTCCTTGCAGATCACATCGTCCGCGTCCTTCACGTACATCCCCTTCAGCTGCGGGACGGCCTCCGTAAAGCGACCGTTGTCGTCGAGCGGGTCCGGAAGAGTGAACTTGTCGACCACGCCAAACTTCACGCAGACGCGCTGATCGTCCTCACCGAACGTGGGAGCCTGGTGCACAATACCGGTACCGCCAGTGTCGGACACGTAGTTGTCCGACAGCACCTGGAAAGCGTTCGGCCAGTCCTTGAAACAGTCGAACAGCGGCTCGTACTTCTTGCCCACGAGGTCGGCACCCTTCATCTTGGAGACCACCTCGAACTCGCCACCCTTGTACCCCTTCTTCTCCATCTTCGGGTACACCTGGCACAGGCGAGCCTCCGCCAAGATATACAGGCGACCAGACTTGATGTCCTTGATCTTGACGTAGTCAAACGCCTCGTTCACGCACACCGCCAGGTTGGACGGGAGCGTCCACGGCGTCGTCGTCCAGGCCAGCAGCGCCACCTCCGGCTCATCCACGAGCGGGAAGTTGATGACGACCGACGGGTCCGACGTGTCGCGGTAGTCGAGGTTGGCCTCAAAGTTGGAGAGCGACGTGGTGCACGCCGTCGAGTACGGCAGCACCTTGTAACCGCGGTAGACGAGCTCCTTGTCGAAGATGGTCTGGAAGACCTTCCACACCGACTCCATGTACCACGGCTCCATCGTCTTGTAGTCGTTCTCGCAGTCGATCCAGCGGCCGATGCGCTTCACGATCGTCTCCCACTCCTTCGTGTACCGCTGCACGA
This sequence comes from Phytopythium cucurbitacearum (nom. inval.), assembly GCA_023336425.1. Lineage (NCBI taxonomy): Eukaryota > Oomycota > Peronosporomycetes > Pythiales > Pythiaceae > Phytopythium > Phytopythium cucurbitacearum (nom. inval.). Next base: position 5,230 of record JAADXC010000754.1, on the reverse strand, counting down.
TGCCGCGGCACTCGGCGTTGTACTTGTCGATCCCCATTGCGATCACCTCCTCCTTCGTCGTGATCTTCAGCTTCTTGTTGATCTCGTTCTCGACCGGCAGACCGTGGCAGTCCCACCCGAAGCGGCGCTCCACGAAGTGGCCCGTCTGGTGCGCGAACCGCGTCACAGTGTCCTTGATCGTGCCGGCAAGGATGTGGCCGTGGTGCGGCAGACCCGTCGCGAACGGCGGGCCGTCGTAGAACGTGAACGGTTTGCGGTCCTTGGACAGATCGACCGACTTGCGGAACGCGTCCAGCTCCTCCCACAGCTGCAGCGTGCGCATTTCCTCATCGGGGAACGAGATGCGCTCCGGCAGCGAGCGCGGCGTGGGCGTCGCCTGCGCCATGGTGCTCTGCAGGTTTCCTTTCCTCGAGGCTCGCTCACTCGCTCGCTCGCTCGCGGGCTGCTTGCGCAAAGGGGAAATGCGCGCACGTGACTGGCGCTGGGGGGCCAAATGTGGGTGGACTGGGAACGGTACCGTGTCCGCGAGAATTATAGGATCCGTCCGAGAGAGATCTTGTGGTGTGGTTACACAGCGTAACCTCGATACCTTCACTCAATGGCCTGAGAACGGTACCAATGTTCTGGCACGTTTGGTATACATGTTGAAGTCATCTTGGTTCATGAGCTCCACCAAACGAACAGAACGAACGAGAAGTATTCATTCCCTCGACGGAATGAGAGCCAAGTACACGCGCTTCGCGCGAACCTCCGGCGTCGAAGCGTGTAGGACAGATGCACAGACCTGTTGACCCATCGGGATCCAAACACGCATCACCGGATCGTACAGCTTCTTGTCGCTCATTTCGGAGGTTGCATTTCATCGAGCTCCAAATTGCGTTATGCAACTGCTCCGGTGCACGTCTCTAAACCGGCACTAGTGAGAAAAGTGTATGCTGGTACACTGCGCCGAATGCCAATCGGACAACGATTCTCACAGGTCAAGTCTCTGTTGCGCTCCACCAATAACATAGTCTCGCAAACAAAAGCAGTAAACATAATGCGTTTTCAGGACTTACCCAAAATGTGCGCTTTTGTTTACTGCGATTGTTTGCGAGCGACCGCATTGAAGCAGCCGGACCGTCTCATTTCTTTTCCTTCCTTGCCCGGGACCTGTGGTTCTACCGCCGACCTGCAGCACCCATTACTCGACTCGCCGCGGCAGCACCACCCACACTGGCATGCCGATCTGCTGGCTGGAGAGTCTGTAGCTGTGCGACAATGACCTCCATGTCCTCTCAAGCTCCACTGATTCCACGGCTCGTGCCCACGCCGCTGACACCCATCGAGTCCTCGCGCACGTCCGACGCTCACGCGTTCCTCGAGACGATCGACCGCGTCGAGATCAACCATGCAGTCGAGCGCAACGGCGTGGTGTTCTACGTGCTGGACGTGTTCCTCAAGCACCACTCGAGCCGGATCCCGACCAACACGCAGAGCGAAAGCCGCTCGCAGCCGGACTACCGCGTCGTGCACCTCTTCCGAGACTTCGCTGACCTCCGCTACCAGGTCTGGTCGTACGCGCAGCGCCGCCACTCGAGCGCGCGGAGCTGTAGCTACTGCGACGAGTACATGCGGTTCATCATCCGGTCGCTGTCGCAGCCCCGCCGCCTGCTGCGGATCGGCACGAGCGTGGCGAAATGGAAGGTGCTGCTCACGACGTTCTGCAACGAGTTCATCCGCATGGCTCTGGGGAGCAGCAAGGCGAGTCGGTCGCGCCACCCGTGCAATGGCTACAGCGCCATTCCACACATCATGGAGGCGTTTCTCCGTCAGCGATTCTGAACAATCAAATACAACCAATATTTAGCGTTCGTAAATGCAAAATCTTCAGAAACAATTATTGTAGATGTACCATCCGACCTCTCTTTATGGGAACGGACACAGCTGATCGTGTCGAAAATCTGTCGAAAATCAGGGTTGAAGCAGGTACCTGCCCAAATACCCAAATGTGAGACCCAGTTCATGGCCCGAATACCAAATATGAGACCCAATTACACTCGTCACTCGTCGTGCAGTAACGTCGCCTAAATCACCCTTTTTTCTTTTGGGGCGTTGGTTTGGCTCAAAATAATATTTTTGGCGTAAGATAAGATTTTGGGCTGGAACGATTCACAGCCCACTTGATGGTCTCTGCCCCGGCCGGTTTGTGGCGCCGGCCTGTCGCTGTCGACTCGTGGCGGCCCATGCGCTGGCCTGTCCGGGTCGCCGTGTCTGTGTCAGTGTGACTCTGGTTGCAGTGGCGGCGACCGAGAAAACTCGACCCGCTCTCCACACGGTCGCTGCCATTCGCGATCACGCAGCATCCAGACCAAGCTCGACAACAGCCAGCCATGGGACTGACGGCAGCGACCAAGAAGCTGCTGCACAAGCTGCGCCACGGCGACGACAAGCACTTGGAGGTGCAGCAACTGCAGCCCGTGGCGCTCGCTGGCGCCAGTCTGCGCTCGCACGCGCGGTCCGAGCTGTGCAACTCGTTCGCCGTCACGGTCGTCGCGCCGGACGAACGCGATGGCCCGCGCCGCAAGGCCGTGAGCGACGGCACTGCTCCAGGAGCATGGCGCCAGTGCCACATGTGTGCGCGGAGCTTCGCGGTGAACGGCAGCGCGCTCGCGGACTTTTGCTCGGTCGACTGCAGGTCGGCGGCCATGTACCGAGGGACGTACCACTACAAGTGATCGACAGAGCTCGGCGGAAGGGAGGAGGCAAGCGGCGATTTAAGTTAACGGGGCGGATGAGAGATTCGCAGCGCTCGAGATGCAGCCGCGGCGGCATCTGCAGCACAAAATACACGCGACTAGCACACGGTCCAGGTCGAGTGAACCATCGTCTTCCTCAGTGGATCAGCTCTGCTGCGCATTTTACGGTTCTTCACCACGAGGAGCATCAACCCGCTGCTGCTCATTTGCCTGCACGTTGTCGTCGTCGTCGACGTCGTTGTCGCTGCCGTCCGCGTCCGAGCCGCTGTCCTCCTCGCCGTCTACTTCGTCGTCTTCGTGTGCCTCATCGCCGTCCATCTCCTCATCGTTGGCTCCTTCCTCATCGTTATCCTCATCGTCATCGCTCTCACCTTCGGCAGCCTCGCCACCAGCCCGAATGAGTTCGTCTTCGGAAAACATCATCGTCCGGCACGTCGGACACTCAATGTTCCTGCATCAATCAATCGCAATAAGTAAGACAACCATTGACTAGTGTCCAGAGCAATCAAACGAACCCGTATCGGATAAACTCCTTGTAGCAGCTCGTGTGCATCACATGGCCGCACGGCAGCACGGCCAGCGTCTCGAGCGACTCGAATGTCACCTACTCTCGACGAAAGCAAAGGGTCAGCCAGGGCAACAAGCGCTCACAGCAGCCAGCAGCCAAAACAGAGACGCACGTCCAGGCAGATGGGACATTCGCGGTGCATCGAGTCCTGCAGACACTTGTGTTTGCTCTCGAGCGAGTGCGGGTAGCACCCGCAGCACTTGTCGCAGTGGTAGAAGTTCTCGCGACCGCCGACTCTGGGTCGTATCCACATCGCACGCACCATCCTCAGTCAGTCCCGTGTGCTCGCCACCCAGTCACAACTGCCACATACCTGCAGATCCCGCAGCCATCGCAGTGGAAGAACTGCTTCTCGATCCCGCCGTCGTCGAACAGGTTGCACACCTTGCAGAAGTACGCTCCCATACAGCGACCGCACGAAGCGCACTCTTGAGCGCACTGCACCATCCAGACAGTCAGTCAGAAGCCGCTCCAGCAGCAGATAAATCAGGACGAACCGTACCGGCTGGACGGTGTGGCATTCATTGCAGCGCATCTTGCGGATCGCGTGGCGGTCGATCTCGTGGTCCTCGAACTTCTCATTGTGGCACAGGCGGCAGTCCACCCAGTTCTGGCAGCACTCGGCCAGCACCTCGCAGTGACGCGCGTAGTGTCGGCATCCGGCGGCCACCTCCGGTTTGGTCTCCATTGTTGTTCCTGTCGCCACTCAGCAGAATCTTCAAAATTTTGAATGATTTATGACACAAAATAGGGGTGTGCATATAAACTTGGCGCGGAGTGTATTATGAAACGGAGTAGTACCGTTGTAGCATTCCTAGCGGCACGACGCGATCTCCGTCATGACACGGTCGCAGAGCAGCTTGGCCACAAAGTAGGCGGACGCAGACGCGCTCATAATGGCGCCGCTCGTGGCCGCAAGCTCGAGGTAGTCGGCGCCGGGCTCAACCCGAACGCTTAGGTTGCACGACGAGATGAGCCATACGTAGAGCTGCGCGACCTTGATGCTGCCCAGCATCCTCATCCACATTGAGCCGCGGAGGTCACGACGATCGCCTCGTACAGGTGGCTCGTGTTCAGCGGCGCGCTGTCAGCCACACATACGAACGATGCTCTTCAGCCGAGCCCGCCTCAGTTTGCAAATGGGATTAGAGCCGACGTACGAGAACTTGGGGCGTGTGCTGACCCGGCGAACTACGCCTCCGAACGGCCATTCGCCCAGCAGACACGAGGCTACGCGCACGGAGTGCGAGGCCGGCCGGAAGTGCCGCACGGAACCGGGCTGCATCGGCGCAATGCTACCGCTGCCCTGAAGCGCCAATCGTTGTCAATTGACAACGAGTTCAATATCTAGTTTACAGACACCGCTCCTACTTTGTCCCTCCTACATAGCATGCTATATTATAGTTCAATGTTTTTGAGTAGTATATTATCAATGCGGAATTATATTTCCTTATATGAATGATATGACATTAGATAGGTAAATGACGAAGGACGAGGGCATAGTGGGAGTGGTGACATATACACACAAAGTAATGGATACTATCATTACATCAATTAATTCATGTCCATACTCCAGGTTTTTTCACTCGACTAGGTTCCTGAAAATGCGAATCTCAGAGTATACAAAAACCTATATAAAATGGAATCGACGCTGGCATCCCGAAAAAACGTCGATTTTTGCACTGACAGAGGTTAATAGAGGCTAATAGAGTACTGATACGTATTTTTTCACGTCTGTAACGTATGGTATGTCATAATAATTTTTTGCAAATAGTGATAATGAAAGTACACTCCGCGACAAAAGTTTGTGAACATTTGAAAACAGTCGACAAAATTCTTGATTATTGTCCAATTACATTTTAAGTTGTACAACTAATTGCCAATAAAAATGCGCTTTACGGCCTGTTTTCAGAGTTGAAATATT
>JAADXC010000753.1:0-11120 GCA_023336425.1 Phytopythium cucurbitacearum (nom. inval.) | reverse complement strand
CGCCGTCGAGTCGACATTGACGACCTCGTACACGAATCGGTCGCCTGCCTTGGTGGATCGGTAGACGCCAACTTGACCCGTGGTGAGGTTCTCATAGTCGTTGGAGACCGTGTCGCACTGCGTCTCGTTGCAGACGCAGACCCCCTCGAGCGTTTTCTGGTAGCGAGTGGACCAGTTGCTGCATGCTGCCCCTGCTTGAGGTGCAAACAGTAACAACAGCGCCGTTTTACGCATGGCTCGCAGCTGATGGTGACGACCAATGGTGCTCTAGACTCTCTCTTGCGAGGTGTCTATTGCAGAGTGAGCCGCAGAAAAGCGGTAGCAGCGCTTGCGTAGGCGGGGCGTCCGACGAAGTGTCATCGATCTGTTCAACATTTTCATGCGGTAGTTTGACATGGTGGTGAGACGAAGCTGAAGATTCTCTGGTTGCGTGGTGCAGATACCATCGAATGTTGGCGGAAGAGAGATTGAGAAGGAAGGATACACTCGCAGCCGAATTTCGCCTTTTCCGATGGCTGAGAAGACAGAAACTCTTCTCACCAAGATTCACTGGCACAGATCAATAGAACCCTTCAGAGAAACCACTCAAACATTAGCGCTGCATTCGAACTTTCATTTGAATCGCTCACAACAAGCACTGTGCAACCGTCTAGCACGAGCTGCGCTGCGCCTCTCCGACGATCACGGTCTGGACCGAGTTGGCGAGCAGAGTCACGTTGGTCGTGACGTTCTGCGCCGACAGACTGACACTAATTTCGTGGTCAGCGGTGTCGCGGTTGAGCAAGATGAGCGCGACCTGGTTGTCGGGGGTCAGGAAGGCCACTTGGTCGACCTTGGCGAGCGTCGTCGTCGCGGTCGAGCTCAGAGTGACGTCCACGCGCTTGGAATCGGCGGGAAGGAACTTGGAGAAGTGGCCCATGACGTAGAACATGGGCTGCTTGTACAGCTCGGCACCGCCCTCCTCGTCCACGAGGATGGGAGCGTCGACCTCGTTGCCGACCCACGACGGGCCGCCGCTCGTGTTGAGCGCCAAGTTCCAGTCCGTCCAGCCCGTGGCGAAGTTGTCCAGGTCCTTGATGATGTCGCGCGCGTAGTTCTCGCCGCGCTTCCAGTTCGTGTCGGAACCCTCCAGCAGCTTGGCGCCGGCTCCAGTGCCGAGTCCAGCGACCAGGTAGCCCTCGCACGCCTCGGTCGCGAGAATGAACACATCCGGGTAGGCGGCATGGAACGTCGAGAGAGCATCAAAGTTGCCAAGCAGGTCGGTGACAAAGTCCAGGTCCTTGTACCAATGCACGCCAACGCCAGAGACGTACTGAGCTGCCTCGGCGTCCAGTAGCGCGGCGTCCCAGTCGGCCAGCAGGTCCTTCTGGTCATCCATCATGATGATCTTGACGTCCGACTGGCCGTTGGCGGCCAGCGTCGGTCCCAGGTCGAGCTTGATGAAGTCGCGCTCGGTCGTCGTGTTGAACCGCAGCGACTGCCAGTATTTGAGCGCGGCCTGCATCGTTGGCTCGTTCTGCGTCGTGAGAGCCCAGATGGGCACGCCTTCCGCCTCATACGCCGCGATGAACTTGGAGTAGTAGAGCGCGAGCGCCGCCCAGTACTCACCGCCAGGGTAGCCCTTGAGACTGCAGTTGATGGTCGAGTTCTCGTTGGTCATCCAGGCCGGCGGAGCCCACGAGGTCGCGAAAAGCTTGAGACCGCGCGACGACTCGCTCATAGCGCGGGTGATGACGTCGATCTTGCCGGACGTCTTGTCCATGTCGATCGAGAAGTTGTCCATGGCCAAGTCGCCCTCGACGTCGTTGTACGAGTAGATGGTCGTCGAGAAGTCGGTCGATGAGATCGGGATGCGGCCGAGCGTGTACTGCAGGCCGGCGTCGCCGAAGTAGGCCTCGAACAGCAGGTCCTGCACGGCCGACGTGAGTAGGTTGACGTTGATAGCCACGGCGTCCGTGAACGAACCACCGAAGCCGATGATGGACTGGTACGTCGTGGCCGAGTCGATGACAAGGTCGGCGGCCGCATCCGTGCCCGCAGTCACGTCGATGGTAGAGAAGTCGAGGCGGTGGCCGGCCTTGGACGTCTGGAACACGCCCGCCTCGTTGCCCGAGAGGAAGAGGTGGCCGTTATACACTGTGTCACAGTCGGACGCTGTGCACACGCAGACGCCGTCAATGTCCTGCTGGAAGCGGTCGGACCACGACGTGCAGTTGGCAGCGCGCGCGGTCGGCGCCAGCGCCGCCAGCAGCGCAGCGAGCGCGAGCGGGAGCGGAGCGAACACACGCATCGGCTTCGAATCGGTCGGTGGTGGAGTACGGGTGCTCGCCGTCTCAGATCTGTGCGGTCGGACTGACGGCGCAAGATGAGGAATGCCGGCCTGCTTTCCAGCGCTTCGCGTCGGCCGACCGGAGAGGAATGCGCCTCGACGGCGGCTCTGTGCACCGCCAGAGTGCAACGGGGATCCAGCGGCTCGTGAAAAGGTGACATGCTCGTGACGCGCGCCTGGCTCTGCATGTATGGTTTCCGACAGCCAAGCTGGCAGACGCTGAAGCTAGGCAGCGAGAGACCGGGCTGCTTGGTGTCACTCTCGTCGCGGTGTCTCACTCGACACTCGAAGCGATCGGAAAGCACCAAGCTTGCCGACGCTGAAACTGAAACTGATCGCAGCCGGATGTGTGCTTCGCGGGCTTCCCGCTGCGCTTGAACGTCATCTTGTTCACGCGCGGCGTCTGCGAGGATTGTGGGTCGGCGGCACCGTGCGTCCCGTCATTCCGTTCACATATCCAACAAAGAGGCTGAACGGATTGAAGTGAATCTGCGTGGTCACCTTCGTGGTCACCTTTGTGGGAGTCCTGTGGCGTCTCCAGCACGGTCGTAATACACAGCGGCTCGAATGATTACCCCTTGCTGGTCGCATTGGCCTCCGGGTGATCCACCTGCGCAATTCTGCGCGTTAGGCCACGCCAGCTGGCTCGATCCCAGCTCCGAGTGCGACCCACGCGAAGATTGCAGCAAGCCAGCACGGCTCCAAAAAGCACTCCGTGCTCTGAGGACTATGAGACCAAGTCGAAATTGCGCCAACCTCCTCGTCGCTCGCAATCTCCAACTCTCTCTCGCTTTATTGCGCATACCCAGGCTACCTCACCGCTCTCACAGCTCTCTCATCTCACATCAAAAGGTCGATATGACCTGATCACCTTGCTCGCGAGCCAATGCTGCACATTTAGCGGTAGGAGCGGCGCTGCGTCGTCGAGAAGAGCGGCACGCCCTTCTTGCCTCCCGCCTTCTTCTTCCCGCCGCGTCCAGCAGCGTCCCAGTCCAATGCCGGCGGACTCGTCGAAGGGTGAGCTCCCCACGCTGACGGCGACCCGAAGCTGCCGCTGCTCGGCGCAGCTCCCAAATTCGGCGAATGGTGCGCCGGTCCGCCAAGCGGCGGGAAGTACCCGGACTGGCGTGTGATGGTCGCGAACGAGCTCTCATCGTCCGTTGCAAGCGCAGTCAGCGGCGGTGACACGGGCGACAAGTGCGCTTCGTCGCTGCCTCCGCTCTCGTCAAGCGACAACTCGTGCATTTCGGAGGACAGCTCGGCGGGAGCGGGCCACATCATACCTTCTTGCTCGATCGAGAACCCGTCCATGCGGCTTGCGAAGAGGGGAGAGGCTGCTCTCGCTGCGGCTTCCGCATGACGGTGCTTGGCCTCGGCACGCCGATGCTTCTCGCGCTTCTTGAGCTCAGCACGGAAACACTCGAGCGTGGCGGCGGACAGTTGAGCGGACAGGTCGATCTCGCAGACGTACAGATCGCAGAAGCGCGGCAGGTGGCTCAGGAATCGGTAGCGCTTCTGCGACTCGTCGTCCATCACGACGTGCTCAACGTCGAGCACGCGGCCGCGCACTGTGTCCGGCATGAAGTGATGGCGATCGACAGGTAACACCGGATGTGATTCCGGCGCGGTACCACCCGTGTCGCTCCAAGCCTCGGCCACTTGATCGTTCGAGGGAGGCGCTGCCTCAACTCGGTTCTCCGGCGAGTACTCCTTGAGCAAGCATTTCATGTTGATCGGGTGGAGAATCACGTAGCTGCCGTTCGCGATCTGGTAGAACGAATACAGCTCCCCCGTCGCGACGCGGACGTGGTCATCGTCCGAGTCACGGTCGCCATGCGAACTGTTCTCCAGTTGCGCCAGCCGCCCCGACGTGGCGCGCATCGCCTCTACCACAAATGGGAGGCTGTCAACCTCGCCGCTGCTGCGATGCTCAGCATCGAGAGCCTCAAGGTCGCGCATCTCCGCCAGCACGAGTTGCATGACGTACTCGGGCGTCGACTCGAGAATGCGCGAAAAGGCCGCTGCCGAGTCGTAAATGCTTGGCACGCAGTCATTCGCATTGGTGACGGAGGCAGCGCGAGCCGACGCGGGAGTGGCAGACTGGCGCAGTGTCGGGAACATGCTGACCTTCGACCGCTGCAGGAACTGGAACTCAACCTCCGACCCCACGCGAGGCGGTAGCTCTACCTTTTCGAGGCGCACACTGCGAAGCTGGCCCTTCTGGACCGACTCGAAGCACATGGGGCAACGTCTCCAGTACTTGTCCGACAAAGACAGGTAGCGCAGGATGCACGGCCAACTGCATGAGCCACCAGCATAACAACGATGCATCAGCAAACCAAGGAAACGCATCGTATGGATGAAATACCAAATGTGTACCAGAAGATGTGGCCGCACTTGGTGATCTTTGGCGCGCGAAAGTTGTCCATGCAGATCGGGCACGTCATGGGGCTGTCGTCGTCGTACCAAAGCAGCACCTGCTCGACAGACGTCCCTGTCGACCACCACGAAGCACAGCACGTTCGAGTCAGCTCGTGTCGCCGCACAGCAGGATATGATCACAAGCGAGGCAAACATACATTCCGTGAGCGCCTCGAGGTCGCCGAGAGGGACGGCAGTACGATCCTCGAGCTGCGAGATGACGAAGCGGAAGCTGCCAACACGCACAGAGAAATGTTAGCGCGCCATCTCAACTCAACGTGGCAAGTTGGAGACGCACTTGGCGTGCAGGAACTCGCTCTGTGTGCGCGGCTGCACGTGCGTCTTCTTCTTGCGGGCAAACGTCGGCTTCTCACGCTCGGGAAGCGTGAAATTGAGCAGGTGGTTGGCACTCACGCCGTTGCGCGACGAGCGGGCGTCAAAGTCCAGGTTCTTCTTCTGCGCAGCCACAAAAGTCGCATTAGTGCGACAGTTGCTATGCTGCTAACGGACGGCGCGATCCACCTGCTCGCGGCGAGGCCCGCGCCGGCCGGAGCCCGGGGCCGACCCAGATCCAGCATTGCCTTTGCGGCCTCCTCCTCGGCTGTTGCTGTTGTTGCTTCTACTGCAAGCCGCGCGACGTTAGACCTATCCAAGTCTTTTTCCACAAGACTTACGCTCGATCGCACCTCATACTTGGGGTCGGGATAAATACTTGGTAAATAGATAGGGATGGCGATGACACTATGGGTACAGGCGGGCTGGGAGAGCGCGGGCGGTGGAGGGAGCGGGGGCTGGTGGACAGCGGCGGCGGAGCTGCAGGCAGACACTCACACAGGCGGCCGGCTCGGGCTTTGACCAAGATGCCGGCGACTTTGTGAGTGCCGGTCGCCCGTCACGCGTGCGCATGCGCGCAAAATTGGTCAAAAAGATTCGCTCAATCGATATTTTCAACCAATCACATTCGATGTCATGAACCGACTTGATTGGACGAAAAGATGCTGACACACAATATCGGATACATGGTAGTAACGCTTCACAGAGCGTGTGTCATCGACAACCAAGCGAGAGCAGCGACCATCATGGCCGACCGCCTCGAGGTTGTGCGCCTGTACCGGCGGATCCTCAAGCTGGCGCAGCGATACCCGAGCGTGAAGCGGGACTCGATCGTGCGCGACATCAAGACCGAGTTCCACGAGAACAAGGCGCTCTCGGACGCGCAGCAGGTGCGCGAGAAGGTCATGGCGGCGCGCGCCGGCATCCAGGAGCTCAGCCAGTACGCGGCGCTGCACCCGTCGGCGGCGTCCTGGACGGTCGAGGTCGGCCGCGATGCGTTGCCCACGGCGGCGCCGCCAAAGGGAAACGGAATCAAGACGGTGGGCGGCAAGCGCGAGTAGGTCAGGGGAAAGAAAACATGGTGAACTTGGAGTTGAAGATCGTGGCTACTTGGTGGTGCGCGGCGGCGGACAGCGGTCGCAGCCCCGGCAGCACTGCTCGCACACGGGCCCGAGCTGCGTCTGAGGGACCAGCACCACGTCCCCAGTGCGCTTGGACGTTGTCATGTCCAGGAACTGGCTGATCGGCGCGTCCTCCTCCGCAGCCTGGGTACGAGAGTCCACGAGTTGGCTTCATTTGTCAGATCGATTCGACCTCGTCATGAGGAGCAGTGGCGTACCGACAGCACACGCGGGATGTCGGCGTCCTCGGAGGGGAAATAGCCGAACCAGTAGGTCTGCAGAGCGCTGGATGGCCACCCGTGCGGGTTGGCCGACGCCGCCATGAGCGACATCACCTCCTGGAACATGAGTGTGCGGCTGAGGTGCAGTAAAAATCGCCAGCATGATCAGTGGGACGGGAAGTGCTGCGCTACGGACGCACCGGACCATGTTGTTGTCGTTCTTGAGCTCGATGCGCGGCCGCAGCTGCGAGAAGCTGATCGTGTCCTGCTCAGCGTCCTCGACGTTCAGCGTCCCCACCACGGGAAGCAGTCCTCCCTACAGCAGGCAGCCTCAACACAATCCTTTTCGAGCGCTACTTGGTTGACGGCAAGGTACCTCGGACGTGCCAACAAGGTACGAATTCTGCTCGCGCGGGTCGGACGGGAACGTGAAGACGCGCACCTTGACGCGAACCATGTCCGTTTGCTGAGCCTAGAACGCAGTCTATAAACAGTGATAGCAGGCAGAGCCATTCGGGCGTTCGTTTCAAAGACCCAACGATGAACAATCGTCAATGGAATGAAAGTCGTTCACGGTATTAAATTTTACGCAGATAGGCACAGAAGAAAGCGACGCACACGTGGGCTCCCACCGTAACTCGCACACCCTCCATCCTTCGGCATGGAAACTATTGCTACACCATTCGTTTGTTTTTTCTGGCACTTTTCAGTCGGGTCGTCTGGAGTTAAATACTCGGCCGGCGAGCCGCTCGCATCGACCGACGCGGCGCCGCACGGACCCACCAGTTGACTTGGGACGAGTCGGGTGTCCGACTGAACTCTCCGTTGAGGTTTCTTCGTCAGCGCAGCGCTTGATAGCTGCGCCGATTGTGGTCTGAGAGCAGTCCAACTCGACTTCGTCCTTGTGCTGATGGCTCGGCGCGGCGCGCTCATGCGGCGGCTCGGGGTTGCAGGCCGCAGCCACTTAGATGAAGGCCCAGCCCGAGCGCTCGAACGCCGTCGACACATCCGGCTTCTTCTCCTCCAGCGGCGAGCTCGGCATGCTGAAGCGCTTGTCGGCCACGTGCGGCTCAGACACCAGCGGGCGAGCGATCACGGACTTCAGCTGGTCGAACATGGCGTCTGCTTGGGAGGCAACCTCGAAAAGAAGAAGAAGGGCACGTGACGGCTTGAACGCAAATTGGGAACTGAGCGGCGCCAACGACGAGGTGGCTCGCTCGCCTCATGGCTGGTGGCATCCCGAGCAACAGGTTCCACGTCCGGCGACGCGGCGCGTCGCAGGCGAATCGCGTTCCGCAAGGCTGCAACCTGCGATATTGCATATTCAACATGGTCATTGAGGTAATCGACTAACCGTCTCCCATATGAATCTGCCTGCGATAATCGATGTTGCGACTCCACCGGATGTTCCTACCCCTCGCCAGCTCGTCAGATGCGGGAAGGGATGCACATCCGCGAGCTGATTGGTGGGAGCGGCGCCATAGAACCAGACTGCGTGATACGGACGCGTCACCGCGGCTGGAAATGGGCTGCGATCGTGCGATGATTGGCTAGCGTGACCGAATGTCCCGCCTGCCCACATCGACCCAACCCGAGCGACACCAAAACCCCTTGAAGATCGCGGACCCCGCGTCCTTCCGCTGGAAACATTCACGCATGCAGGTGCTCGGGATGCATTTGCAGTTCGCTTTCCATTTTTAGGATCTTGCTTCGAGAATCGTCTCCTGGACGCACCTCGCCACAAAGACAATCGGCGGGAGCTTTTGGTACCCACGGCCTGCTGCTGGCATACTGCATCGTATTGTTGAGGCAGCAAAGACTCCGCGCCGAGTGGCGTGTGCGACCCCCTTCCGTCCGGGTCCAGTCGCGCCGCTGATTTTGGCTTGGGAAGTGGTTGCCAGGAGAAACATGCGCTGGCACACGGGCACAACTGGAACCGCTAAACTCGAGAACGCCTCTTCGAGATCGGTACACTGTGCCGCTCGTGGGTTTTCACATGGTACGCTGTACCGAACAACCTTTCGCAGGTGGCACACTGTGCCGCTGACGTCACATCGTCGTGCGGTACAGTGTGCCGTGCGCCTGCTTGCGCTTCAACCGACCAGTGCGAAACACATGAGGCGCTCTGCAGCAACTTCAACATGGTCCGGTGAACCCGCCATGATGAAAAACTGTTCGCGGTTCGCGCGCTTGTGACCGAGAGGATCCAATTCCAGCCGCTTCTTCAGCCTGGCTGACGCGCTGGGCGTCACTGCTTGATGTCTGAAGGGCCATCGAGTTGAAGCGGCTCGCGGTCTGAAGAAGACGAAAACAATTTGGCTCATTCGTCTTGATGTCGTTCAATGATGTCCGATGATAGCAACCGAGTGCTCTGGCGACATGCGTGTCCAGAATCGTCGCGATGGTACTGCAGTATTCATTGTTAATTCAGCGATGGCTAGTGTCTGGTGGATGCTTTGCGATATCTGGTTGAGGCTTCAGCTTTGTGACCGACTGTCCGAGGCAACGATGTTGCCTTACGTGGGGTAGCGAACTTTACAGCCTTAGACTTTGGCTCTGAAGTTCAATTTTAAACCTTTTAGTCCAGCAGAGACGGAAACAAGTCCACCTGCTCTGGCGTGGCTGGAACGAGCGGCTGGTACTCTCTCGCCGGTTCGCGACGTCGATACACGTTCCTGACCACGCCGATGCACAGCCCTGCGAGAATCAGAACTACGACCGTGATGGGGACGATAGTCGCAATGTAGTCTTTCGGTTGCGTTCGAGCAGCATCATGTGATGAAGTCTGTGTCCCCACGGACGGAGACGCGCTGAGTGACGGCTTGGGTGATGGTTTGGGCGTCGATTTGGGGGTCGGAGACGGGGTTGGCGAGCTGCGCTTGGGCTTCGAGGCGCCGAAGACCTTTCCGCCAGGCGCGAGCTCCTTGATCAGAGCTTCGTGGAAGCAGGTCGCTACGACCTTGTCGTACTGCTTGACGAGTGAAATGTCGCCGAGCACAGCGAGCTGCAGTCTGACGAACGTATTGAATCGGTCGCCCTTGTCTCGCAGCTGTCGAAGCAAGTCCGCCTGGTCGGCGTAGTGCAGATCGCAGCGATAGACGGCGAGCACGCTGTTGAGCAGGCGGCGATGCACATTCTCGCACAAGCAGGCTTGCAGAGCATTCTGGACGTTTTGGGCATTCCCGAATGCACCCAATGTGAGATTTGGCAGCGTGCTGTTGCAGTCCTTCCGAGTCTCGTCGTACATCGTCGAGAAATTGGCGTAGCCGACTTGGAAAGGGTTGACAGTGGCCGCCATTTCGTGCAACAGGTTGAAGCGTTCGAGGTCGGTCGCGTCGATCGTACGTGCTGGATACCACATCGAGGACGACACCTGGGTTGTACATGATCTCCCCCATCGCTGAGTGTTAAAAGCCGACACAGGAACCAGAGTCGAGAAAAGCGCTAGAGCTGCCGCGGTCCAGACGAAGCCGAGACGCGGACCCAACATGGTAGTCACTGCCCGCTTGGACAGAGAGAATTGACTAGTGAACGGGCGAATTCCATCGAGCGATTAATCGATTTTCTAGTTGTATTTTGGCCGACCAGATCGACAGGAGTGGGTCATGGAACGCTGTCAGGATCTCTCGTCCTGTGGCTATTATCGTCACCGGAACTGGACGATATTGGGATGGTTTTCGTAAGAATAGATTGATCTTGTCCGTCCACATCTGCGTTGGACCTCGCATCGTGACAGCCTGCAGCGAACGCGTTGTCGTTCGACAATCTAACCCACCCATTTTCCGACTGCCCAGCCCTCTCCGAATGCCTCGCTGGAGCTTTCGGCTTGCCGCCATGGCTGTGATCGCTGCTGTTTTGGCCAGATTCTCTCCTGTGATCGCTCAGACGAATGTCTCGCAGCCGAACATCCTCGCAAGCGACAGCGTTTACACCACGATCAACGTGTTTACCGCGCTCACCTACTTTGTGCAGCTCAACGAGAAACTCGACGGCTACAAGTACCCCAGCTCAGTTGTGACCGACCAATCCATCTACGGATCATTTGGTTATCTGGCTGGGAGTGTGAACCACGAACACATTCGCGCACCGTCGCCGCGCCAAACTGAAATTCGCACCAGCTCCAACTACTACTACTACTCTGGCTACGCCCGATATGATCAGTCTCGACAGCTGACGGTCGGTGCGCTTCAAGATCGCGCAGAGCGTATGATGTGTTCCTACTTCGCCACGACTTTCATTACGAGTGTGATGGATCTCTACGGCGACTTGTGGCTCTTCAGCGACGAATTCGACGACAACCTTGGCGGCCTGGTGGAGACCATGACGCGCCAAGTCGAGATGGCCCACCAGACTACTCGCCTGGCATGCGCCACCGACCACAAACAGTTGCTGTCGCAGTTCGACCGATTGTACAGAAGTTGCGTCGGTGACAAGCTCATCGCCTTTCGTAGTCTTGCAAAGTAAATGAGACTAAAAACAAGAGTACACAACTACTGCCCAAAACTCCTGGACAAACGATGGCTGCATAAGTAAATTTCTGAACATACCAGTACTGAAAGCAATGCAGACAGATCGCACGTCGGACAACGCGGAAGGTTTCGACAATGCCCTCATCTCTCTCGAGTCTTGGCGTCCGACGCACGGAGATTGCGGACTAGACTCCAATCCGCCGTCGACGGACCTCATGGAGATCAT
>JAADXC010000752.1:0-11231 GCA_023336425.1 Phytopythium cucurbitacearum (nom. inval.) | reverse complement strand
TGCCGTCTTCTGCTCAAGTCTCCTCCTCACTCTTCTCTTCCCTCTTCGTCCCTCCAAGTCGGGACTCTGCCAAGTCTTCCTCATCAGCGCAAGCGTGTGTGCCGTGTTTCGGGAACTGTGCAAACAGCGTCCCGTTACAGCATCAGCTCTGATAAAGTGCTTGAAAGATGAGGGATATTTGAACCACTGTGGACCGGATTCCAGCTCTCCTGCAATGAATCTCGCTCAGACAGACGTCCAGGCCGTTGAGAAAACAAACCCGACGTACCAGGTTTTCCATTGAGGTCAAGGCCTTCACTCATTTCCTGAGGATACCGTCCTTCCCCACGGAACGCCGGAGCAAGCGTGGGTATTCTGGTGCTGTGGTGATGCTGCCAAATCGTTACCACCGTTCCGAATGCTCAAAGTCGCCGATTTGAGTGACGCTAACCAGCAAAAACATCTGTCCGACCTAAAATTTCTCATGCGAAGCATTGAGAAGCGTGCTAAGGACCTTGCAATTGATACCTCTCGAATGACAACAGAGGAAGCTGTAGCTGCTTTTCAACGGTGCAAAGATGTGATTGCACTCCCAAGTGAAACAACGAAATCTCGCAAACGAAGAACCGGTCAACTTGTGTGGCAAACCGTTACGTCAATACTTCGGAAGCGAAAAAAACTGAGAGGAAGGCAGCAAAATGTGAAGGAGTACTGCATGTGTAGGATCGCACTCAAGTCGAATGCTGGAGTTCTGCTGTCAAAATTACTTGTGAATCAACTGTACAGTGGTTCCAAGACATTACGTGGCTGTTCACGTTGCATACAATCACGCGAGGGTCGAGTAGCACCTCAGCGGCGAGTAGCAGCGCGCCGAGACGCTCGCAGTGGTTGACTCCACTGCACATACCTACACACACTGCGAAAATTGATGTGCATCCTACCATAACGGATTTTCCGGTAAAATAATCCAGTGAAATCTGCTACAGCAAAAGATGTACGGCACGTTCGGCTCCGCCAAGGCGGTTCCCGCCGCGCAGCCCTCGCTGCTCGCCCGCCTGCTGTTCCTGCCCGTTCGGCCGCTGGTGGCGTTGGCTGCTACGCGCGAGCTCTCGCTGGACGTGTTGTGGCCACTGGCGCCGTCCAACCGCTCGGCGAATGCCGCGCCAAAGTTTCGCTCGGCGTTCGCCTCGACGGGGAGTCTGGAGGGAGCCGTTTGGCGCACGGAGCGTCAAGCGGTGATGCAGAGTGGATTGCTCTCGTTCGTGGTGGTGGCTGCCACGAGTGTTCTCCCGTTCATGCTCTTTCGGCTGCTCACCGCCGTCATGAACCCGTCCGAGGGAGACACAACGCGAATCGTCCTCCTGCTCGCGGGTATGTACGCGACGCTCGTGGTGGGAGTGATCGTGTTCGAGCAAGCGCGACTCGTTCTGGCCAATGCGAGGTTACGCGTCATGGCGGCTATCCGCTCGCTGCTCTACGAGCTCGCGCTCGAGCAGCCTGTGACCAGAGCACACGGGATGCAGACGGCGACGGCCGCCCTCGCCACGATCTACTCGTCCAACCTTGTGAGCATCGACATGGCCATAAGCAAGCTACACCACGTGTGGATGTCGACCACGCAGCTCGCCGTGTTGCTTGTCGTGCTCCGCCACCTGCTGCACGTGAGCACGCTGATGATCGGCGCATCGCTCAGCATTGTCTGCCTCGTGCTGCTGCTCATCTCGCTCGCCTCGGCCTCGCGCAGCCAGTCGTGCACCAAGAAACGAGCCAAGACGCTCGCCTCCGTCAACGAGTGTTTCAAGAGCATCCAGGCCGTCAAGCTCCAGGCGTGGGAGAGCAAGGCGCACTCCAAGATCATGCATGCGCGGGCTAAGGAGGAACGCAAGCAGTGGTCGCTGCTCGTGCTGCGCTCCGTGATGTTCTGTATCATCTGGGAGTCCCCTGCGCTCGTGTCAGTCGCCATCTACACCGGCATTGCTTCTCACGGCGGATACTTCTCGCCTGCGACAGTCTTCACGGCGCTCGTGCTCTTCGACCGCATCCAGAGCGAGGTGTACACACTCACGCACGCTATCCGGACGCTCATTGAAGGCCGCAAGTCGCTCCGCAAGCTCGGCAAGTACATCCGCGACCATGAGGCGTCGGTCAAGCAAACAGTGTCACGTACAGCACCCATCGGAGTTTACGGTCCACGAGTGGTGATCAGCATCGAGCGCGCCTTCTTCTCGGAAGGACAAGACCACCTCAACGTCGTGCTGTTCAACGTGAACCTCAAGGTGTTGGCTGGCGAACTTGTCGTCATTCACGGCCCTGCTGGCGCTGGCAAGTCGATGCTGCTCACGTCGTTGATTGGGGAGGCCAATCGTCCGCGTGGCTCCGTCTACGTGTCGGATCAGTACAAGATCGCGTACTGCTCGCAGGATCCGTGGTTGCAGACTCTGAGCATCCGAGACAACATTCTGTTTGGAACCGAGTTTGAGGAAGTGAGGTACTGGCGCGTGCTCGATGCATGCTGCCTTCATGACGACCTCGCAACGCTAGCAAATGGCGACGAGACCGTCGTGGGACCGAAGGGGATCAACCTTTCAGGTGGACAGAAGGCTCGAGTTGCGCTCGCTCGTGCATTATACTCAGAAGCGGATCTTTATCTGCTGGACACGCCACTGGCTACGTCCGACGCCATTGTGCAGAGCGACATTTTCCGAAAATGCTTCCTGGAGCTGTTGAGGCACAAGACGGTTGTCATCACGACACACAACCCCGAGGTGATCTCGTCCGAGTTTGTTGATCGACTGTGGCACGTCAACGAGATGCAAGTGCTCGAAACCGTGCGTGATAAGTCGACGTCCGCGTCCAAGGCAGCTGAAGGCTCTAGCCGCCGAATTCGACGGTTGACGTCTGCTCCACCATGGCGGATGCGAAGACAAGAGAGCCAAGTCGCTGGCGAACCGACTGATGCCTCATTTTCGTTCGCTGCTCGATTTCCTGTCGACCAGACACCGATTCGCTCAATTCGTCGCTCTTTACTGATCGAGAATGCGCAGCCCAAGCAGACTTCCGAGCAAGTTCGAGCTCATGTGTTGAGCAGTCTCTGGAAACTCCCGATCGTGTATCGCGCAGTTCCAGTAGTTGTTCTCTTGTTGTTGTTCTACGGCGGTCTTCAAGTAGCGCGAAACTTTTGGCTGGTTCATTGGAGCCATCAGCGGCCAAAGTGGAGCTTGATGGTCCACAGCGCGGTTGTGTACGGCGGGATGATTGTCGGTGCCTTTGCTGTTCTGCTCTTGGCGACTTTTTTGGTGTTCTACATTATTTCGCGGTGTGCCAGTGCCATGTTCAGCGACACGACCAAGTCGCTGCTGTGCGCTCCCATGACGACCTTCTACCACACCAAGATCGGCGACATTCTGTCTCGCTACTCGAACAATATCCAGATGGCTGACGTGTTCATGGCGTATCCGACCGTGATGCTTCTGCGAGCTGATGCCGTGCTCATCTCTTCGCTTGGGACGATATGCTATCTGCTTGGCGTGTTCGGTGTGCTGATCGCGTTGGTCGTCGCCTACATTTTCCGGATTGTTGTCGACGACCGCCTATTTGCTCAAATGCAGGCGCTGCGAGCATCCCTTGATGCTCACAGCATGAGCTTCGTGTCAGAAAGTCTTGATGGCGGACCAACAATACGTGCGTTTGGATCGCTCCAGCTCTCGCGCTTCTACCAGCAGAACCAACAGATGATTGACGGACGTTCTCGGACAGTAGGGACGCTCCATGCGTTCGAAAGCTGGATGCTGGTGCGGTGGAGTCTGATCACAGCCGTGATCTTCGGGCTGCTTGCGATGGTATTGATCCGAGGCAACCTGGACTCCAGCTCGGTGGGTTTGGTTCTCTACTGCATCTTCACTGTGCAGGAGCGCGACCTGGTCTCGCTCTCGTTCGGCGTGCTCAAGGTGTCGGTTCACCTCGAAGCAATGGGCAGTCTGTTTGAGTTTCAACAGCTAGCATCAGAGCAAGATAGCGTGCCTCAGCAAGCGTTGATCGGCGTCTCCACTCAGTGGCCAACCGTCGGAGAGATCGTGTTCGACCGCGTGTGGTTCCAATACGAAACCAGGGAGACGGTTGATGGTGTTCGCAAGTATTCGCTCGAAGACGTCTCGTTTCGCGTTCGCGCGGGAGAAAGGATCGGCGTGATTGGCCGGACAGGCTCTGGCAAGAGCTCTCTTGCGATGGCGCTCTTCCGGATCCACGAGTTGCAACGAGGACGAATTCTGATCGACGGCGTTGATATCAGTCGTCTGCAATTGAAAGACTTGCGCAGTCGGTTGTGCCTTATCCCGCAGTCTCCGCTCTTCTACCGGTGCTCCGTGCGGTCATATCTGGACCCCTTCCACGAGTTTGAGGACACAGCGCTGTGGCGCGTGTTGCATCGAACCGGTCTTGCTGTCGATGCGGATAGTACTAATTGCATCACACAGGGTCGAGTTGTCGTGAGGGATCTAGGCAAGAAGCTGTCCGAGAACGGCGATAACTGGAGCATGGGCGAACGCCAGATGTTGGCGTTGGCGCGAACGCTTCTGAAACCCTCGGCCATCCTCGTTCTGGACGAGGCGTTCTCGTCGCTGGACCAAGAATGCGACAAACAGTTGCTGGCGGTGGTGGACGAAGAATTTGCGCGCTCGACAGTATTTCTGATGACCCACCGACTGGATCAAGTATTGAACTTCGACCAGATCATGGTGATGCAAGCTGGCCGTGTCGTTGAAATGGGCCGAGCCGAGGAGCTCGTGACAAATCCGGACAGTGCGTTCTATGAGTTCCTGGAGACGACACTGCTGACGTTCTAGGTCTCACACACTCGGCCAACCGTCACTTCTACGTGTCGCACTTCGCGGGCAAAACGTTGCACTTTTCGAACACCACTGGACTGGTGAGCTGTGCGAACGCGGATAGATTGGAGCTGGAGGCGTGGGCGATTGTCGAGCTGCCGGAGGTTACCGAGCAGATCGGACAAGCGACTGCTGTCGAGAGCGGACGTAGCAAATCCGTGGCGAGGGCGACTGGTGCCGCGACATCATCATGCTCCTCACCGAGATGAACTGTCCAATTGACGAGGTTGATGCCCTTGCTCGGCTCATCTTTGAACCGCCAGGCGAGCCGATCGCGACGCCGTACGTCCACAGGGACTAGACCAACAAGTGGTGTCCATCGCCAGCTCTGGACATAATGACCGTCGACTGTGTTTGAAGGACGCTTGCGGATGTGTGTTGTGGTTCAATTGCATGGTGAGTGCCATGAATGATCATTGGTAGCGGTTGGATCGACAGCCAATAGATCTTGGTTGCACCTTCTTGTCTTGGTGGCAATTGAGCGTTCATCGCGCTGTCATTGTCTCGTCTTCACTCCGGATCTTCTCGGATAGTTCCTAGATCTCGCGATCCGTAGGTATCATCGGGTTCATTAGCTTTTCGTCTCGACCACTGAGCACTTCATTTGCGTATTCTCGCTCAAGAAGAAGACTCTCCCACTCACTCTCAGTATGGAGGATCTCCCGTTCAACGAGCCCATTGTGCTGCGCTCGCACTTCTCCTCGGACCTGCAGAACCTGCTCGGCATGGACATGGCTGCCTGCCGAGCCATTGCTCGTCCCGGAAAGTTCGCTGTCTTGATGCTCCACCGCCTCGACTCGGACTACGTGGCAATTCAGAGCCTCCGCAACGGCCGCTACCTGCAAGTCGAGAGCTCGGGCAACTGCCGGTTCGTCGCGACGACCAAGTTCGACGATCGCCACCGGTTCAGAGTCGAGATGCACATGCTCGACAAGTCGCCGAACCACCTCTTCTTCGTGTCGGCGGCCACGGACAAGACGCTCCAGTGCTCGCCGAACGGCTGGGTACGCTGCGATAACACGAACCGCCTCGAGTGGGAGGCGTGGACGATCGTGGAACCTGAGGGGCTAGAGTTGCCGGTCAAGACGATGCAGGACGAGGCCCAGCTCCGGCGTGAGTATATCATGACGCTCGCCGGGATGAACAAGCCAATCACAGAGATCCAGGAGCTCATGGCGCTCATGTTCCCGACCGTTGCCGCGCCACTCGCGACGCCGTTTGTCCCTAAGACCTGAGTGTCGGCGGTAATTCTGCTGTTTGGTGACTGGGAATTTGTATTCAAATGTATGTTGAGAACAATTGTTGTTACCGGATGTTGCAGTTGTTTGGTGCGACCAGGGTGTTGAATGCCAGTCCATACGTTACCCCACGTAGCTCCATCATCCTTGTCGCACGGGGACCGAGACTTTGGCAGTGTGGAGAATATGTCATTGAATTGCTGGAGATAGCCTACACCGTCGCAAGGTGCTCTGCCTTCCATTCTCTGGCCAACTTACAAGTCGACTGGTTGATCTGGTAACAGTAGTGGAGAGGGTCTTGTGCAGGCACATGTCAGATCTTCCCAGAGATGCGGAGAAATCTCGTCAAGTCGATGCTCCGGTACTTGTACGCGATCACGGCAATGACCAGAACCAGAGCTGCCATCTTCACCATTAAGATGACTCGAGCCAGCAGCATCTTCAAGGTTTTCGCTTTTGTTTTCACCTTTTTCCGAAGCCTCACGATAGCCAATGGGGCAACTACGATGAAGCCAACTCCACCACCGACAACGCCGGCGCCAATGCATGCTCCTTCACCCACACACTTAGCCATTTTGCCGACCGTTTTGGCTCCTTTTCTGGTTGCAGCTTTAACCTTTGCCAACTTCCCGCCACCTCGGCGCAGTCCTTTACGTCCCTTCCTGCCATTCCTGGCGACTCCACCACGGTGGTTGGCTTCCTCGACAGCGGCAGCAGCACCCAGACTCCTTTTCACACCTTTTGCCGCTCGGCCCCCTATAGCGCCAGCGACGAAGTCACCCGCAGGAATAGCCACACAATTGAACACGTCGACTGCATTGCCACCGGACTCGACGGCATTCGTCACCGCAGCAATAAGTCCAGCCGGTTGGTACTCTCGCTTTACAAGCGAATAGATCCCCGTGGTGGCTCCGTCCGCCATAACCCCTGCTCCCACCGCAGCGGCGCCGCACACGACGGCGCCGGCCCATTTAGTAAATGCGATGGCTCCTATCACGGCGGTGGTTCGGCTTGCGCTGATCATACATTCTTCGCCTTTCTTGTGGTCTCCCATGATGAAGTGGATGATCCCTTTGGCATGTCCAACCAACGGTGTAGAGTTGATAAGGCCATCCCACGCCTCAGCTTGCTTCTTGTACAATCTGCTGACCTTCCTGTTGTCCTTCTTAAGCTTGGCGACCACCATTCGAACGTTGGCGGCAATACAGTTGACTTCCGAGTAGTTGACGAAAGCATGGCCGGCGCTGTCAAGGAGTTCGCTAGCAGCTTTCGTATTGCCGACGATGGTACAGCACCCAGCCGCGGCGGTCTTTCCGGCACCTTCGACGACCGTCGCAACCTCACCGATCGCAGGAACTGCCTGAAGGTTGCCCATTCGCGTGATATTCCGCTCGACTCTTTCAAGCTGTGGTGGAGTCGCTTGCTGTTTGTCGAGAGATATCAGAAATGAGCTATTGGCAAGTGCCAGAGCCTCCGCGTCCAAAGGTTGAAACTCGAGGTCTGTGAGATATAGAGCAGCTAAGCTCGTATCGACTGGTAGTTGAATCCAGTGCACGTTCAGCAGTGAACCCACACGCACGAACTGTTGCAGATTTCGTCCAGAGCTCGAGGATTGGAGGACAAGGTGTGTTCAGGTCTGCATATACGCTAGCAATGGAATCCAGTGACTGTTCCCCAGCGAGTCTGCACCCACGAGTCTGTCCAACAGGACTATGTAATGCTCTTTCTCCTCCAGATTTCGTGCGGTGCCGAGTCTCCACTGAACTCTGTTGCCATCCTGACGAGAAAGTGCGCATCACTAAATCGACATCAACTTCAACATGCCTCTTGTGTTGACAGTTTCTCACTTTATATTTGTATTCCAACACCAAAATGTTGACTTTATGATTCACAAAGTCACCAGACACCGGTTTGTACCGGTCTCTCTCGGTTCCAGTTTGTGGTGGTTGTGTATGTGATTGATGGCTTCACTTTCCAATGACCGACGCCTCGACTGCAGGGATGGCGACGTCTGCTGGGACCGCCGAGCACCCGCCGTCTCCGTCCGCGGTGCGCAAGCCGCGGTCCACGCGTGTGGACTGGGTGGAGCTGCGCGGCATCGCCGACAAGGTGCAGCAGGCACTGGACGCGGCCCGCGAGCTGCATGGCCACTCCGACTACGAGTGCGTTTTGTGTTGGCTACTAGTCGTCATCTTCCATTGAACTGACCACCTTTCTGTGTTGTTGGCGACCGAGCAGCAGCGTGTTTGAGATGTGGGAGGCGGAGCTCGAGGACGCGACGAAGGAGGAGCAGGCGGGAGCTGCCGCCAATGCCAATGACTCCGCCGAGGCCGCCACGACGACGACGCTCAGCTGGTACTCGAGTGCCAACGAGTACTGGGAGGACGCGGCCAACTGCCCATTGACGGACGATGGCGTGCTCGGCGGCTTCGCGCACGTGTCGCCCGCGGACGTGCGCGCGTCCAGCCAGTTCATCGCGAGTCTGCAGAAACTGCGGCCGCAGTGGATGCCCACGACCGCCGTCGACTGCGGCGCCGGCATCGGCCGCGTGTCCAAGCAGCTGCTGCTGCCGCTGTGCGAGCACGTCGACCTGGTGGAGCAGAGCGCGCGGCTGCTGCAGGGCGTGCCGCAGTACGTGGGTCAGGACTCGCCACTTCTTCCCAAGGTGCGCAGTCTGTACTGCATGGGACTGCAGGAGTTCCACCCTCCGGCGGCCAGCTACGACCTCATCTGGGTGCAATGGGTGCTGCCGCACCTGACAGACGTCGACCTGGTGCACTTCCTGCGCCGCTGCAAGGCCGCGCTCACCCCGCACGGCTGGATTGGCATCAAGGAGAACGTGCTGCTCAGCGGCGCGCCATTCGACATCGACTACCAGGACAGCAGCATCACGCGCTCCGAGGTGTACTACAAGTCGCTGTTCGAGCAGGCGGGACTGACGCTGCTGGCGTCCAAGAAGCAGA
This sequence comes from Phytopythium cucurbitacearum (nom. inval.), assembly GCA_023336425.1. Classification (NCBI taxonomy): domain Eukaryota; phylum Oomycota; class Peronosporomycetes; order Pythiales; family Pythiaceae; genus Phytopythium; species Phytopythium cucurbitacearum (nom. inval.). The sequence continues at coordinate 2,168 of JAADXC010000752.1, read as the reverse complement.
AGAAGTTCCCCAAGGAGCTCTTCCCCGTCAAGATGTACGCGCTCGCCTAACGGTAAATACGCTGCACTGACTATCAGATAAAGTTCTCGCTGTAGTTGTCCCGCGGCCCCTCCAGCACGACGGACCCGCGGCTCGAGACGGCCGGCGTGGCACCCATGCGCTGCTTGGACAGCACGGCCTTGCGCGCCTCGAGCTTCAGCTTCCTGACGGACCGCCAGACCATCACGAAGCTTACGAGCATCGTCACGCCCGCGCACGCGACCGCCACCTCCATAGGCGGACCGTACACGCGCTTGGTCAAGCCGCCGACCGAGGTCTCGGCCTCGGCGAGTGCCGTGGTGCATCGCGGACCTCCCCACGAGAGCGGGTGCGAGCACATGCAGCGCTTGCTGATGCATTTGCCGGTGGTCAGCCGACCGTCGATCGTGCAGTCGGCGTCCGTCTCGCAGAATGCCTTGCCTGCCACGACCACCATTGGGTTGTCCAGGTCCTCGTACTCGTCCAGATGGCCCTCGATCCAGCCCTTGGTCGGATGGGTCGCCGGGTCGCACTCGCTCTGCATGAGGCTGCCGCGCGGCTGGTCCGGCCCAAAGTCCTGGTAGATGCGCACGTAGTCGACCTTCAAGTACATGGGGAAGGAGTCGCAGATCTTGTTGACCTGCTCGTCGGATCCGTCACCGCGACACGGTTTGCCTGGGTTGGGCGGTGCCACGGCCCACTTCTTGGACAGCGCCACATTGAAGATGACGTACATGGGCTCCTCGAGCATGATCTTGACCGGATTCGTCTTCTTCGCGTTCTGCTGCACGTTGATGATGGAGGCAGCCGTGACCTCGAACACGACCTGGCCCTCGACCATCCACCGCGTATATCCTTCCTCGCCCGTCACCCACTCGATCGAGTAGGTCAAGAAACCCATGTAGGCTGCCAGGTGCACGGGCCAGTTGGCCGAGATGGCGTCCATTTGGTACGTGAACGGGTCCATCGCCCCCGTCGGCGGCGAGCTCGCGTTGCGCGGGGTCTCACACTCCTTGTAGGTGCTGTCCGGGTCGCACAGATAGACTCCCATGTAGGCGTTGATGGTCGAGAAGCACGTGCCGTTCGAGTTGATCCCCCACCGCTCGGTGGTCGAGCCGTTCATGAGCCCCAGCTCGCTGTTGACATCGTTGGAGCCTGGACATGTCGTGGACGAGCACGTGTTGTCGGTCACGCCGGCCTTGACGGACTTCGCGATCGTCTCGTAGTCCTGTACTCGCGTGGGGTCCGGCTCGCAGAAGTTGTTGGCCGTGTAACGCAGCCCTTGGTACCAGGATCGATGACCACGCTCCTTATCGTATAAGGAGCGCGGCACATCCATGTAGTTGGCACCAATGGTGTCGCACATGCCGCCGTACACGCACAGCGGATCGGGGTCGACCTTCTTGTCGGGCGGTATCAACCGGAAGTCGAGCGGCATGCCGGGTCCGAGCTGCAACGAGGATGAGATGAGCACGCCGCCGCCCTCGAGCAGATCAATCTCGGGAGCGCCACGACCTTGGTTCGGGTTCAGTCCATACCCCGGAGATTTATCACAAGCACTGATGCGCTGGTTGTGAGGTTCGAGCACATCCGGTTCGCAGCGGTCGTAGGAGAACGGCCACATGCGCGACGTCGTGGCTGAGAAGATGGCGCGTCCGAGGTTGCCGAGCAGCCAGATGCCGGGCCACGTCGGGTAGAAGGCGAGGCTCGCGACCCGCGAGTTGGGGCTGAGCGCCAGGTCCGGGTTGCCCGAGTCTTTGCCCATGGCGCCTGGCAGCTGTGCACGCACCTCGAACAGCCCGCCCTGGAAGCAGAACTTGTTCCACGACTGCACCATGGCGGCGCGGTAGTGAAACTGAACGGTCTGGAAAGCCGGCGGGTGCAGGAAGGCGTTGTAGATGGAGATGTTGGTCACCTCGTCGTGGATCCTAATGTAGAGGTAGCAGTCGCCCGTGTCGGGGTCGCACTCCGTCGAAGTCATATTGTGCGAGTAGATCTGCAGCGCGCCATTGACGCCGTCAGGTTTCTCGATCGACGTCCACACGTGATCGTCACCAGGCTTGAAGCTGCGATTCGGCGTGTTGAACTCGTCGCTCATGACGAGGTCCCACTTCCGACCGCGGGACGAAGTGTACTCGAACTTGTCCTCG
>JAADXC010000751.1:0-11277 GCA_023336425.1 Phytopythium cucurbitacearum (nom. inval.) | reverse complement strand
TGCTGGCTCGTGTCGGAGTCGAAGCCGTGCGCACCAGATTGCATGGATCGTCGTCGCTGCCGTTAGTCTCCAGAGCGACCTGGACACGTCGAACAGGACGTCTCGATGTGCATTCTCTGCCGTGTCAATGCGGTCCTGCACTGCCAGCCACGCGTGTCTCGGCGTGTCGGGCAAGTCGAGGCTGAAGCACGATTCCATCAAGTTCTCTCATCCAGTGGCTGAATCGCAAGTAGCTCATTCTTCACTCAGTCGGCACTCGGTAAGACTCTCTCTGCGATCATCTGCTACGAGTATCTGAAGGTCCACACAGATGTCGTTGTGGCTGCTTCTAGGTCGCTCCACAACAAATGGTTATATTGTCGCTCACCCTGAGGCGTTCATCGCAAGCCTTCCGACTATCCTTACTCAACAGGAGTGGATTTTACAGTAAGCCCCGTTAATGTCACAGTTGATCGCACCGCATTAGAATTGTCACACCCGAGAACATCTACAGCCGTCCCCCGCATACCACGAGAAAGCTCACCACGTCCAAGTGGCCGCCACGAGCAGCCCACACGAGCGCCGTACAACCTTGATTGTCGCGAGCATCCACGGTCGCGCCGTGCTCCTCGAGAATGCGCACCATGTCCAAGTGGCCGTCACGGGCAGCCAACATTAGCGATGTCAAACCGACATTACTGCGAGCATCTGCAGCAGCTCCGTGCTTCACGAGTAAGCGCATCACATCCAAGCGACCATACTGGACAGCTCGCATGAGCGGCGTCCAACCGTCACTGTCGCGAGTGTCCACATCTGCTCCTCGCTCAACGAGAAAGCTCATAATGTCTATGTGACCCTTTTCTGCAGCCCTCATGAGCAGCGTCCAACCGGAGATGTCGCGAGAATCCACTGCCGCTCCGTGTTCAACCAGTACACGCACCACATCCAATTGACCTTCGCGAACAGCCCGCATGAGCAATGTCCAGCCGTCTCTGTCCTTAGCATCCACGTCTGTTCCGCTTTCCACAAGAAAACGCACCACGTCCATGTGGCCTCCTCGAACAGCCCACATGAGCGTCGACAATCCTCCTTTGGAATGAGAATCCGTGTCTGCTCCGTGTTCGGCAAGATAACGCACCACATTTAAGTGACCGTCACGAGCGGCCCGCATGAGCGCCGTCCAACCACAGCAATTGCGAGCATTCACGTCTGCTCCGCGTTCCACAAGAAATTGAATCACGTCCAAGTGACCGCCTTTAGCGGCCCACATGAGCACCGTCCGACCTTTCCACGTGCTAGCATCGAAATCTGCTCCGAGTTCCACAAGAAAGCGCACCACATCCAAGCGGCCGTCACGACCAGCCGCCATCAGTGGAGTCCATCCTTTACTACCGCAAACACCCACGTCCGCACCTTGTTCTACAAGAAAGCGTACTACATCCAAGTGGCCGTAACGAGCAGCCCACATGAGTGGCGTCCAATCTTCACTGTCACAAGCATCCACAGTTGCTCCTTGTCCCACGAGAAAACACGCCACGCCAAAATGGCCGTCACGCGCAGCCTGTGTGAGAGGCGTCTCACCTTGATCGTCGGTAAAATCAATATTCGCACCCTCGTTCACTAGCTGCTCAACTCGCAGGATATCGCCATTCTCCGCTGCCTCCAGTAGCTCCATCTTCTCAATGTTTAGCGATCGCCCTTCTTGACCCGCGCAAATTGGTCAGTGAGCACGATATTTCCATTCAACAGCTTCCTTGCCAGCACCAGGATCCATGGGTACATTGCTTTCCAACGACCGATTGACCAAAGCATACTGGATTGTTGATATCAGCGACTGTCGGAATGCTATGGCGTTTGTACGGTTGACCACAATGGCCATGAAATATTTCTAGCAACTCGTATTATTAAATACAAAATACGATCTTCAACACTTGTTGGCGAAAAAATCTGTCATGAGTCATTAGAAACAGTACCCAAACAGTCACTTCACATGATTGTAGCCACTCGTAACAAGATTGGCTGCCCAGTACAAGCTGCACACACCACACTTGCTCGAGATACTATAACCAGCGCTGACATGTGATCGACCGTCAGCAAAGCGATTTGTTGTTCGTGGTCCTCCCATCCACCCAGACACGGGAGATGAAAGGCAAATCCTTGGAGGATCTCGAGCTCGCGTGCGTTGCCTTCGATCTCAGCCGGCCATCGCGTCAAGAACACCATTTGATCGCTGTGCTATTCGTCGTTGACAGAGAAATTCGAAAGAGATGAGCTCGGCGTTTTGGAAAGACGCGCAGGTTTCTTATCTTGGCGCAAAAGCCTCAATTGTTCTCGATTGGATTTCAATTCGCCACCTAGAGACTCAGTATTGAATCTGGGCCGTCCCTCGCTGCTTCAGCGTCGGCCTACTTGCATTCTCGGAGCCAGATCCGCGTCTCCACCAGTCTTGCAGAGAATAGGTTCCGGACGAAGAGCACTCGGGATAACTGGCTACGTCGGCGTGCTTCTCGAACAATAGGTCAAGAATGCAATTGAGCATGACCCCATTCGGGATCAACCATCTCACTTTGCTGGTATAACTTTGCCCGAGCACGCAATAGCCCGGTGCAACCGACCAGAACACGATAATATCGTTGATTAGTCCGCAATTAGAGGCTGTAATCGGATAACAGGTCGTGTGACAGTGAACAGAACGAAGCATGATGACCATCCGTGACGATTGGGATACTTGCAACCTCTCATAATGCTGCGGCCACCTCCGTCAATGATCCAATTTTTGTGCCGTTCCCAGTCTCTTCGTTCGCGCTGCAAACACCACCGCTGCAAGCTGGGGTCGAATTATTGCTCACTCCCATGAATGTTCTTCACGCTGTTGTCCTGTCGTAAAGCGAGCTTGGCTCATTCGGCACAGCGTGAGCAGCCATGAACTTGTCCAGACGACGATGCAGCGCATATTCCCCTAGTGCTAGCTCTGTAAACTTGATCAAAGGGATGGCACCAGAGATGTCAAGTGCTGCATGCGTTCACTGTTTTGAATGCTCGACTGGGGTGATACAGTGGCTGATTATCGTTTTGGCGACGAAGTTGACCTCGTCGTCGGGGAACAATTGGGTCGTCACCTGCTCGAGGCGATTCCCACAGGAGTTGGCAAGTGCTGTTGAGAACACCGCCCTCTCAATCCGATCTGGGGTCACATTTGCCAATCCAGATCTTCATCTCGGCAAGTTTGTCAGACGAGAATCACTCCCATCCTTATGTACAGGATAACCTTTGTTAGGTTCGAATCTTCAGTCTTGAGCTGTAATCCATAAAGGTATAATCCTAGTCATCACCCTATTGACCGCGATGGCTATACTAAAATCTCTGTCCATACACGCCTAGTCAATAGCTGATTGACTTTGATTGACTATTGCCCGCAAGTGAAAATGTTGGTGCTTCCAGCAGTGAAGCGAACAGTCGTCGACGAGAAAGACATGGCGGTTGGCGAGGCCCGACAATACAAGCGCATGAATGGCGCGCCGATCCCGCGCGAGATTCAAGCTTTGCCTCATGTCATGAATCGCATCGACGAGCTCCTAATGTCACAAGAGGAGGCGGCGATGAGAGCGGCGGAAACCGGGCAAGCCATGTGGTTGAAGACCCTTCTTTCGCAAATCTACTTCGACATGGAAAACGTTGCGAGGCGTCTTGTTGAAATCGGCGCAGCGCATGGCCATTGCAACGTTATCTACGTCGCGTACGAATGGTGGGCTCGTCCCGACGATTATAAGCACGAGCAAAGCTGCCATGCAATGCAGTACGCGATCTATGGTGGCCACCTCGAAGCTGTGGATTTCCTGCTTCATTTGTACAACTGGGACCTGAAACAAGCACTTGGTCAAGCGTTGAAAACGGGTAGGCCGGATATGGTTGAGGTGTTGTGCAAGGAGGCTTCATTTGATGAATTCCAATGGGCAGCGGAAGAGGGTCATCTCCAAGTGATCGAGCTTCTACACGATCAGCTTCCCGACTTTTTGCACGAAGCAGTAGAAACAGCCGCCTATTATGGACACCTTGGTATCGTCAAGTTCTTGCACGAGCGATATGGTCGAGGACTATATGATGCGGAGGAAGAACTGACGGAAGAACATGACATTCCGATTGAAAGCGCAGCTCGCAATGGTCATTTGGATGTCGTCAAGTTCCTCTTTGACAATGAAGGTTTCGTGAACAGAACCGAGCTAGACGATGCGTTCGTATCTGCTGCAGGCAAGGGCTCTTTGGAAATCACCAGATTTTTGTTTGACCATGGAGTCAACCAACCTACTTTGCTCGATTGTGCATACCCGTACGCAGCGAGCGGTGGCCAGCTGGAAGTTATGCAGTTCTTGTACAACAATGGAGGAGGGCATAAGCCGTCTTTGCTCGAGAATGCATTTGTGCGAGCTGCGACTGGAGATCATGTGAACGTTGTCAAGTTCCTGTTGGAACACGGAGCAGACCGATCTTTGCTTGACGATGTATTCATAAAGGCGGCGGCTGGTGGTCAAGCGAAGATCGTCAGGTTTCTGTACAACCATGAAGGAAGACGCCATCCGGCTTTGCTCGAAGATGCATTCACCAAGGCGGCGACGGGTGGGCATTTAGAGATCGTCAAATTCCTCTTCCACAATGGACTTTCCAAGACTGCCTTGTTCGACGACGCGTTCCTACAAGCATCTGCTGGCGGTCATTTAGGAGTTGTGACATTCCTGCACGAGCTGGGAGAATATCGGGCTTCCGTACTCGACGAAGCGTTCGCCAGAGCGATAATTGGTGGTCATTTGAATATCGTCAAGTTTTTGTACAAGATCGGAGTCAAACAAGCTACCCTCTTTGACGATGCTCTGGTACAAGCGGCGACCAAGGGTCATCCTGAAATGGTGAAGTTTCTGTGCCACAATGGCGGAAGACGACGGCACGAATCGTTCATGGAAGCGTTCACAATAGCAAAGACCGGTCAGTCGCCTGGCCATCGACAATTGGTAAATATCCTGGGGAGAGTGCGACGAATTCAAGGGTATAAACTTCCTCGTAAGAAAACGAAGAAGAAGCAAAAGCACTGCCGTCGAGCTCAAGCCTCATTCACACCTGCGGACGTTTGATTATGAAATCAACGAAGGCTGGAGAGATGCTCAAGCGCTGCACGACGCACGACGGAGACAGCGCGGGAATCATCATAGCAAAAACATCTGAATGTGACCGAATTTGCCTTGTTAGGTATCACAGCGCAGTTTTGTTTTGAGAAGCTGTGAAGTATCGGTGTACTTGCCTCGTGGGGTCAACATTAAGCACCTGTTGCTATCAACTCGTAGTTTGATATCAAGGAAATGGTAGGCAGCTACATCAGGATGATGGAGCTCTTCCCGCGCTTTTTAACACTGCGAGTGCGTCGGTGTCGGTGACTCGGTCACATTGGCCGGTGGCGCAGTCGTCGGGGTGGAGGTCGATGGCGCATCCGTTGGCGCGTCCGACGGAGGAGCAGTCGTCGGCGCGTCCGTCGGTGGCGCAGAAGTGGTCACAGGCTTGTCGCCCGGGTCTTGAGCGTCGCCGTGGCAGAAGTCGTCGAGTTTGATGTACCAGTCCAGCGCGGACGGGTCCGGACCCATGCCGGAGCTCACGTAGCAGTCGCGCGTCTCCTCCTCGACAAGACGGTGCAACGCCTTGTGGCACTCGCGGTCGTGGCACATGGCCTCACGGTCAGCACCAGAAACGGCATCGCACGCTTGGATCCAACCGGTGATCTCCTCGGGGTTGCAGCCAAAAGCATTAGCCTGAGCTGCGAGGCCGACGGTGGCGATGGTGGCGACGATAGCGAGCTTCATGAGCGCGATGGCGAGTGCTCAAGGATGCGCACGGGCGGGCAGAGTGCTTCGTCGACTGGAAAAGCGAAAGTGAGATTGAGGGCCAAGCGCGAATTCGTCTCGACAAGGACTAAAGAGAGTCGCTCATTGGCGTGCACTGGTATTGAGTATTCCATGGGCATTGGTGCTAGACTGCACCCAGATCACGAGGTGGCGGAGCAGAAGAGAGCTCATACCTCGCTGCTAGTGTGATGGGTCAGAGTGACTTCCACTTCAACTCCGACGGCGGCATTCTCTGGTCTCGAAGCTTTCGCTTGCTGCAGATTCGTCGACAGTTCTACTGTGTTGAGAGATTAAGATGTGGGTGTGGATTAGTCAATCGCATGCAAGATTAGAAAATGCTTGTGGCAGTGTCCGACGGCGGCAACGAGCTGTGGATGAGTGACGACTGACTGCCGGTCAGACCAACTCGGTCGCTGAGAGCATCACGCAGCACTTGCCGCATAGATTTGGAGCGCATCTCGCTGGTTCCGGTCTGACTTGGAAGTGATAAGCGAGAGATGATACTACGAGGCATAGACAGACACAGGTAGTGAGAAAGACACGGTAAATAGTTTGCACTGTGCATTGCGTGGTTGCGGAAGTGCAACTAGGGGTAGACGGTAGCAAAGCTCTTGTCGCAATGTCCGACGGCGAACCATTGCGTGGTGGTGGTAGTGCAACCAGAGATAGACGGCAGCAAAGCTCTTGTTGCAATGTCAGGTGGGGTACGAACAGAAAAACGATAGGCAGTGGTCTACAATGCACCACGCAACACTAATCAGATCGAACGGTTTGGAGCGCATCTCTTGGTCTGGCAGAATCAAGCTTTCTAGAGCAACAGCCGGAAGCGACGCCAAGATTTCATGAGTCTTTAGGGAGAAAAAGAGGGGAGAAAGATGAGAAAGAAACGTTCATCTCGATCGTTCATTGATTGGCATCGCTACACTACTGCACTCAATGTTGTTGGTCAAGTATTGCGCACGTGTCAAATTCATACGTGAAGATGCATATTTGTCTATTATTTACGGACAAGAATGCACGACGAAGTAGCCTGTTCGACCTTCTTACGCGTTCAAAGCCGCGCCAACGAGAGCCACCATCGGCAGCGCCACCAGCGACACGCTCAGTGACTGTGCGCTGTTTCCATCCGTCGAGGCCGACGACGAAGACGATGACGCGTTCGTCTCTTCGTGGTCGTGGTCGTGATCATGGTCGTGGTCGTGGTCGTGGTCGTGGTCACCCACAGTCGCACCACCGGTACCAGAGCCAGTCGAGTTGCTGCCAGTACTCGAGCTGGCCGTCGCCGACTGTCCGGCGGGATCAGCGCCATCCCCATGGCAGAAATCGTCCAGCTGCACGTAGTAGTCGAGGTCGGTGACTGGGCCGAGGCCGAGGTCCACATAGCACTGGCGCACATCGTCTTCTACGAGCGCGTGGAGCGCCTCGTGGCATCCCTCGTCGTCGCACTTGAGCTGCGAGACGTCCGCGATCGAGTCGCATGCGTCCATTTGCGACTGCAGATACTCGGTCGTGCACGATTGCTCTGTTGAGTTTTGGGCCACAGCGGGGACAGCGGAGGCGATGGCGACCAATGCGATCGCGACGACAGTCAGCGTCTTCATGATGGCGATTGGGAGAGGGTGGAGATCGGAACTTGGTGGCAAGCTGGGAAATTGCGAACTGAATGCGCACTTGATGGATACCACGAGCAGCAAAGCACTTGAGATTCGAGGTACGCGGGGACAGGAAAGGGAAGAAAAGGTTTCCATACTGCAGTTGAGCAATCAAGACAGTCGGTCGCCGCCGTCGGACAAGCCCCTTAAGGCGTACAGCGGTCGGTCTATCAGGATATGTTACCCCTTCCGTGTACAACAACATGAAGTTTATCGATACATGTGGCAGGACTGTCCGCTCCATTGGATCAATTTTGACCGAAACCCGATTCTGTATCGCTTGAAATTTGAGCCGACGGGTAGGCGCCGCTTTTCGGAGGTCGTGACCCCATGTTTTGATGTCGCCTTCCAACGGCATGCGAGTCCAACTAGTCGAGCCGCCAGTCAGAGATTGACGAACTCAAGTGGATTAACCTGGACTAAGAATTAGTACGCTGTGGCTTTAATCAAAATTTAGTCTAAATGGCCTGGCTCTTCACTCCTTCCCGACGACCACAGATCACTGCTCACGCGCGTTTGCTGTTCGTCGCCGTCGGATAAGCGACCATGGACTGCATACTGAGTCCAAATGTACACTTTTCCGCCTTCGGATCATCGTCTCGGCGTTCCCCGCCAGTGTGTCTCATCACCTTCTCTCAGTCTTCTACTGGACCAATTCGAACGCGCCGCCCCATCACGATCGCTCAGACATTCATTGCTTCTTCCTCTGGTTGACACAATTCAATATGAGCTCTCGGGGACATATGCTCATTGCGCTCTTGCTGGTCGCGCTCGTGACCTCGTCGCCAGTCGCAGCGCAGGAGGAATGCAGCGGTCACGGCAAGCTTCACGGGAATCACTGCCACTGCGAGGCTGGATACGAGAGCGAGGGCGTCGAGTGCGTCGCGACAAGCGGCACAACGGCATCGTGCCCCGCTGGAGGCATCTCGTGGGAGCTGTCGATGGCGATGGCCCTCGACAACGGAACGTACACGATCTCGTTCGCCAACAACTCGGAGAACATGGCGGTGTTCGTGCTGCCGATGGATATCTCCACGACCGGCAGCGTGACGATCGAAGACCTCAAGGCGTCCGCAGACAAGGCGACGCTTCTGCTGGACGACGTGTCACTGCCTCGCAATCTCGTCAAGGCGTCGCGGGACATGGCGCCGACCAACGCACTGCTCTACGTCGTGCAGCGCAACAACGCCGAGGAGCTCGCTGCGCTGCAGGCCGAGTGCGAGGCAAACCCGAACAACACGTGGCACATTGACCACTGCGACGGCCCAGACGCGCACGGTTTTCGAAGGCTTGCGGCGGATCCGATGACTGTCAACTTGGTTGTCGACGAGGCCGGTTTCTACGCGTTCCACATGCAGCACAACGCGATCGAGGAGTTCGGCATGCAAGTGCTTGACGCTGAAGCGCAAGAGGTGGCAGTGGCGCTGACTATCGCAGAAGAGGAAGAAGCTGCGGACGAGGGAACACCCTCAGCCAGGAAGGCGTCGGCGGCGGTTTGGGGAAAAACGATGGGGGCCGTAGCAATTGTTGCGATCCTGTCGATCGTCGGCATTCTCATTATGGCTATCCGCGTCAGCATGCTGTCAAAAATTATGGACGCAATGATCGCCCTCTCTGCTGGCGCGCTGTTTGGCGCCGCCTTCCTTCACATTTTGCCGGAGTCCATCGAGTTCTACAGCGAGTACGGCCAAATGGACTTCACGTTGAGCATGATGTTCACGGTGGGGTTCGTCGTCGCGATGGTGGTCGAAATGGCGCTCGAGCTGTGGATCAGTAAGGTGCGCGAAGGAGATGATCACTCGGATGCACACACACACCTCCCGACTTCTCTCAAGCTCAACTCGCCGTCAACTGATCGCGTTGATACTGCCGACAGACACTCGGGGACGCCCGAGACTGGTAACTACACTGCAGGCCACGACGGCAATGCGCTTTCCCCTTCGCTCTACAGGACTCCGAGCGTGTCAACATTCAGCCTGCGCGTCGACTGGCGCGCCATCAAACCCATGGCGTACATCATCCTGCTGGGCGATTTGTTCCACAACTTCGTGGATGGCGTGCTCATCGCCACGGCGTTTCTCGCGTGCGACGACTCGCTCGGCGTGTCGGTCACGGTCTCGGCCATCCTGCATGAGGTGCCGCAGGAGTTCGCCGACTTCATCATTCTCGTCGAGTCGGGGTTTTCGCCGTTCCAGGCCGTGCTCTTTAACTTCCTCAGCGCGCTCTCGGCCTTCATCGGAGCTGCTGTGGTGCTCGCGGCCGTGCCCGTCACGAACGAGACCATGGGACTGCTGCTCGCCATCGGTTCGGTGAGTCGCGGCTGCTTCAGCTATCGAGCCTTGTCTGATTGATGGCACTAAACTGTTATGTTGGTATTTTGTGCCCAGGGGACGCTCGTGTACATCGCTGGCACAGACCTACTGCCCGGAGTGTTGCGCGTCAAGTCGACCGGCCAGTTCGTGGCGCACCTGCTCATGTTCGCGATCGGTGTTGGCGCGCTGGCGCTCACTACGCTGTATCACGTGCACTGCACTGTCGACTAAGGAATAGCTCGGGTATTGAGCTTGGTACGTCGCACAGATAACTTGTTTGAAATCAAACCACGCCACAATATTCGACTGCAGCATTTGCTCAAATCAAGTTGGTGGCCGAACGCTTGCTGTGTAGGTTCTTGCTGAGAAGCACGTCGCAATGTCCCAAATCGAGTGACAGTCTGTCAATTGTGGCGCCGACAAGTGCCACGAGGGATTTTGCGAGCACCGTCCAATCTGACAAATAGGAGCTTGATGATGTCGAAACACATCAAAACATCGCAGGCAACTCAATCTTTGGACACTGATTCATCCTCGTTTTTGCCTTCGCGAAGCTCCGAACTCCTTCAAGCAAACTATTCACTATGCTGGACAAAATATCGAAGGACAATCGCACGAATCAGCCCAACCTGTAGTGCGCCAACGGTCGCAGACTCCTCAAGCTCTTGCTGTACCGGATGTGGTGCTAAATATTTCGGCTAGAGCTAGATTTGAACAACTTGTATAGCCTAGGCTCGAGAGGTTATATGCGGTTGTTGGCAAGCTCTAGATCTATAACCGAGCCAAAGAGTTGAAGAGTCGCCCCCCCTGCTCGCACTTCGGATTTTGCTCGGAGAACAACAAGTCAAGCATCTTCCTCGGGGACGGCTTCCCCGACGTGTTGTCTCTTGTTACCCTCCTACTCAAGCGCGCGAAAAACATTATACATTGACATATTCCTGTGCCTGTTGCTTGCCAATCAATTTTTTAAACAGCATTCACAATCGAATTTGCTCTCCAGCGATGAAGACCCGGCAGTCTTCCAAGCGCGGTCGTCCTCCGGATGACGTCGTGGCGTCTAGGCTCGCCAGTCTCCGACTGCGCACCAGCAAAACTTTGCACACACTTCCTTGTGATGAGATCGCTCCCGAGACCGACGACGAGCGTGTATCAGATGAGATTGTTGCGGAAACAGATAACGAGTCAGACCAAAAGCGTGACCGTCCCTTACGAACATGGGTTCCAGTCAACAACGGCTACGTGAGGCATTTGGTCTCCTTCGAACTCTTCTGTTCATCCACACGAAAGATGAGCGCGTGTGCTTACGGTTCCGTGGGTTTCTCCAGTTCCATCACTGGTCGATATCGTGGCTAGCTCTCTTACAGTCAGCGGTTCCTCAAGAGCGTTCTCTTTCGGCTCTCCTACAAGATCTCGATGAGTTCACTCCCGAGAACAAGAGAGAAGAACTGA
>JAADXC010000750.1:0-11278 GCA_023336425.1 Phytopythium cucurbitacearum (nom. inval.) | reverse complement strand
TTCTGTCACTCAAGATCGCGGTCCAGAAGGCTTGGGATGCACTACCGGATTCCTACCTTATGGACCTCGTTGTGTCAATGTCTAATCGGTGCAACGCAGTCACAGAGCACCGTGGACGATATATTTCCCATTAGATTTGAGATTGGACGTGCTTTCTGGAAGCTAATCAAATCTTACTGCAGTTCATTTGAAAAACCCAAACTTCAACCTGTGAACCCATCTTGTGTGTTTTTTTTATTGAAAAATAAATTGCTTCAATTTTACCGGAACTTGGCTTTTTCGATAGCTCTTGTGATTGGCTATAAAACGAGAGTATTTTCGTTCTCTGACTCCAATTATTTGCCAAAATATTCAGAAATTTGTCTATGCTCACAGACCACTGGCGAGCACTGTATGTCATCTCTCCGACCGTGCCCTCGTCCTTCGTCATATACCTATCTAATGTCACGCATGCCACAACAGGAGATCTGATCCCGCATTGGTAATATACTACTCAATATCATTTAACTATTATATAGCATTCTATGTAGGAGGGACAAATAGTGAGCGGTGTCTGTAGTGCTTAGGTTTATTGTACCACACAACATTTGTGCCTTCTGCCACACAAAATTTATGCCTAAAACATGTTGATTTTCATTGTTATGTGGTGTGGCAGAGAGACCCTTAGAAATTCGCAAACAATCCATAAAGAGATATGACGGTTCCCCTAATGATGCCACTAACCTCTTCGGGTTACCCTCTCCCTTTTGATGCGGGACTGACGATCAGAGTGACGGTAATCGCACTACCGTCGTTTCCCGTCCGCCGCAACCTTCTGCAGCAGCAACATTCTCTTTGGAGGCGCACGGCTAACTAATTCGGGCCAAGGCGGCGGCGCGGGCGTTTGCAGCTCCCCGCGATTCTCGCCTCGCCTCACCAGTCCGCCCGCGCTCCGGTCCCGGCCGGCCTCCCCGCCCGCCGCGCGTTCGCTCCGTATATGGTCTCGCCCACGGCCACGTCCAGCCCCGCGTCGACGTCGTGGGCCTTGGAGGGCGGAGCTCTCAAGAAGCAAAAGATCGCGCGGCCGCAGCCCGAGATGACGGCGTCGGCGTCGCCCGCGCCGGCGCTGCCGCAGCAGAACGGCCGCTCCGCTTCCGGTTCCGGGCCTAGCGACCCGATCCGCCGCGTGCGCGCGGACCGGCGGCACTGGGATGTGGCGCGGCTGCTCGCGGGTCGCACGGCGTTCCCGAACGAGTCGTCGGCGATCGCGTTGGGCGAGTTCGACCCTTCCGCGGCCGCGGAGACGCTCGCGTTCCTGCAGGACGAGTGTCAGGTGCTGATCATCGGCGCCGGCGGGTTGGGGTGCGAGCTGCTCAAGAACGCCGTGCTCTCTGGGTTCACCAAGGTGCACATCGTCGACATGGACACGATCGACGTGTCGAACCTGAACCGGCAGTTCCTGTTTCGCGAGAAGGACGTGGGCCGTCCGAAGGCCGAAGTGGCCGCCGAGTTCGTCCGTTCGCGGCTGCAGCTCGCGTCGACCGCCAAGGAGCTCGAGGACGGCTCGAGTCGCGTGGAGATCACACCGCACTTCAAGAAGGTGCAGGACCTGGACGTGGACTTCTACCGGCAGTTCCACCTGATCCTGTCGGGCCTGGACAACATCGAGGCGCGCCGCTACGTAAACTCGCTGGTCGTATCGCTCGCCGAGGTGGACGAGGACGGCGACGTGGACCCGGCGACGATCATCCCGCTGATCGACGGCGGCACGGAGGGCCTCCGCGGCCAGGCGCGCGTGATCATCCCGCGCGTGACGAGCTGCTTCGAGTGCTCGCTCGAGACGTTCCCGCCGCAGAAGAACTTCCCCATGTGCACGATCGCTGAGACGCCGCGCCAGCCCGCGCACTGCGTCGCCTACGCCTTCATCGTGCAGTGGCCGCGCGAGTTTCCCAACACGAAGCTGGACAAGGACTCGCCGGAGCACATGCAGTGGGTGTACCACCAGGCGAAGGAGCGCGCCGAGCAGTACGGCATCGCCGGGGTCACGTACTCGCTGACGCTCGGCGTGGTGAAGAACATCATCCCGGCCGTGGCGTCCACGAACGCCATCGTGTCGGCCATGTGCGTGAACGAGGCGCTCAAGGCCATGACGTACTGCAGCCAGCTCATGAACAACTACCACATGCACATGGGATCCACGGGGTGCTACTCGCACACGTTCGAATACCAGAAGAAGAGCGACTGCGTCGTGTGCTCGTCACAGACCAAGACGCTCGAGGTGGACCCGGACGCGATGACGCTGCAGATGCTGCTGGAGGACCTGTGCGGCGAGCAGTTCCGGCTGCTGAAGCCCTCCATCAGCTCGAACAGCTCGAACCTGTTCATGCAAGGTCCGCCGGCGCTGCGGCAAGCCACGAGCGTCAATTTGCCCAAGAAGCTGCGCGAGCTCGTGGCCGACGGCGAGAGCCTGACCATCACGGACGCCGTCTTTGTGGGCGACCTCGCGCTGTCGCTGCAAATCTCCTACAAGAAGTGAGGAAGCGTCGGCGCGAGTGCGAGCAGGAGGGATGTGCCGCTGAGGGGCATACAAGAGTAATACACGGAAAATGTCATACAAGACAGCACGCACGCAGCACGAACTCTTTATCAAAACATTCGCTCGAACCTACCTACCATGCATCAGCTAAACACCCACGCACAATAGATCCGCTACGACTCGTTCGTTCGGTCCCGCAGAGGCGTCGTCATCGATTCTGGTTGCCGCGTCGCAAGAGGCGTCGCCGCCGGTGCGTGGCTGGTTCGCCGGACCTTCTTGGCAGCGCGCCGGTCGCCGCCGCCCACACCTGGGGTTGTGCTCATGCGGCGGTTGCTGGGAGTGCGATGCATCGGCGTGCCCTGCTGACCCGAGGGCTTCGACGGCAGCAACGACTCGTACACCTTCGGGTTGATCGTCACACTCTTGGTGGCGTCATTGGTCTTGTAGATCCCCACGAGGCGGTCTGCGAGCTCAAACATGTTGTTGCGCAGGGAAATGATCACGAACTGCGCGTTCCGAGTGCGCTGTTTGATGTAGTTCCCCACGATCGACACGTTCTTGAAGTCGAGAGCGGCGTCGATCTCGTCCATAACGTACAGCGGCGTCGGCTTGTAGTGGTGAAGCGCAAACACGAGCGCCAGCGACGCCAGCGTCTTCTCGCCACCCGACAAGTTGGAAATATTCTTCCAGCTCTTCTTGGACGGACGGACGCTGAACACGACACCTTCCGAGAACGGATCAAGCGAGTCCACCAGCTCCAACTCGGCGTCGCCGCCCAACGTGATCATCTGGTACATCTCCTTCAGCTTCAGCGTGATGATGCGGAACCCAGTCATGAACTCTTCCAGACGCTTGCGACGCAGCTCGTCGTACTCGAACCGCTTGGCGTCGCGAACCTTGGTGGCCTCCTCGAGCTCCGCCACGCGAGCCTTGTGCTCCTCCTCCTTCTGTTTGTACTCTGCGAGCGCACCCATGTTCACGTTGGCCTTCAGCTCATCACGCTGCTGTTCCAGCACGGAGATCTCGTACTTCATCTCCTCCTTGTTGTAGCGAGATAACGTCTCTGGAGACAACATCGGCAACTTCTCCATGCGAAGATCGATTGCGTCTTCCTCCTCCTCGTGGCCTTCGTCCATGTCTTCGTCGCCTTCCTCTTCCTCCTCTTCGTCACTCCCCTCTTCTTTGGCTTCGTCAGCAGCATCCATGTCCACGTCTCCATCCTCCCTACGAGCGCGCTTCTTCTTACTCGCCTTGTTTGCTTTGGACTTCTTGCCAGACTCGCGCAGCTTCTTTCCCTCCTCGTCGTCGAAGATGCCTGCATTCTGCTGTTGCTCTGTTGCGTACGCGGCGTGGAGAGATGAGAGCTTGGTCGACCAGTACGTCTCCTTCTTCGCGTTCTCCTCAAGCATCTTCTCGCAGTCCTCGAGATTGTTTTGCAAGTCCACCTCGGCACTGCGCATCGCCTCGTACTGCTTTTTCAGCTTGCGGTACTTCTTCTCCTCCTTGTGCAGCACTTCTTCCTTCGCTGTCACATCCTCCTGGATCGACTCCCGCTTCTGCAAAACCTCCAGCGCCTCCTCCTCCATCGCCTTCAGCTCCTCTCGAGTCTTCTCGATCTTGTCCGACGCAGCAACAATGTCCTCTTCGATCTTCTTCCGAGCCTGCTCGTTCTTCTCGGCGTTCTTCTGACTGCTCTTGAAATCCACGCGAATTTTCGTCATCTGCTTGTTCTTGTCGTCGATCTGCTTCGAAATTTTCTTAGCGACCTCCTGCTCCTTGCGCAGCTTCGCGCCTCCAACATCCAAAATCTCCTCCTTCAGCTTCGCGAGCTTCGCCTCCATCTTGTCGACGGTCGACTTGACGCCATCGTGCTCCTTTTCTTTGGCGGCCTTGGTCTTCTTCAGCTTCGCGACCTTTGCCTTCGCATCGGCAGAGAGGGTGGTCTGCTTCTCCAGCACGCTCTTGTTCTTCACCAAATCCTCCAGTCTCGTCTTGCTGGCATTCAGGTTCAGCTCGATCTTCGGAAGCTCGTTCTCAAATTGGTCAATCGTGCGCTGAAGCTGGCCGACTTCTTTCTCAAGTGACTGCTTCGTGTCACGGCAACGCTGTAGGTCTTCCCGCAAGGTCGACGCCTCCTGCTGAAGCGCAGTGATTTCTCCCTCGCTCAGTCCCGGAGCGATCGAACTCGACATCCCACCTCTGCGCGCGCGATTGCCGCCACCAGACATAGCACCAGACATCTCCACCATCTGACCGTCCAAAGTGACAACGCGGTACTTGGACTGCTTTCCTTGGTACGCGATCGACGAGGCTTCATCCAGATTCTTGGCGACCAACGTATCACGCAAAGCAAAGTAGAACGCTGGCAAAAACTGCTTGTCGTTCACACGCACCAAATCGAACAAGCGAGGCGCCTCTTGTCCTGACGGGGTCCTCACAGGACGGAACGTCTGCGAGAACTTGGACTGGAGATGCCTCTGCTGCTCAAGAATGAGAAAGGTCGTCCGACCAAGATTGTGCTTGCGAAGGTACTCGACACACGCCTGTGCTCCTGACGTCGTGGCCACCACCAGATGATCAAGCGACCCGCACGCAGTGGAAATCGCAACGTCGTACTTGGCGTCGATAGCACCGAGGTCTCCGAGACGACCAAACAGACCGGCGTTCGCAAGAGGTTTCCCTGGCTTGGCAGCATCCAACAGAGCGCGCAGCATACGGCTCCGGGTCGCCTGCGACTGAACAGCACCCGACGCTTCCTCGGCTTTCGTACGAGCCTCACGGTATTTCTCGGCCAAAGTCGACTCGGAGGACTTGGCATCCTCTAGCTCCTGCTCTGCCTCAATGATACGATCCTTCATCTTGACGAGCTGGCCGCGCTTCTGTGTCTGATCCTGCTTCAGCTCGCGGTGCGAACGGTCTGCCTCTTGCATCCCCTTCGCGTTCGCCTCAAGAGCCTTCAGCGCGTTGGTCATTGGCTCCTCAACCAGCTGGATCTCTGTGTCAGTCGTATCGATGATCGACCGCAAGTTGTTCATCTCGGTCTGATACGGTTCTATGTCGTGCTGTAGCGCCTCCATCTTCCCGCGCAGCTTCTCTGTTTCTTCCTTATGACCCTCCAGGATAGTCTCCAGCACTTGCTCCTGCTTCTTCAGCTTAGCCTGCAGCTTCTCGACCTCCTTCTCCAGTTCAGGGACCAGCTCCTCGTTCTCCTTCTGCTTTTGCAAGATCATCTTGTGCTTCTTGGCCTCCTTCTTCTTCGAAGCCTCCAGATCCTTCAACTGCTCCTTGGCGTACTTCAGCTCCTCCCGCAACTTGACGTCCTGCTTCTCAAACTCAGCGTACGCGCTCTTCGCCTTGTCCAGCTCGCTAGCCACTTCTTCGTGCTCGGCCTTTACCTGCTGGTACACGGCCTCTACCTCCTCCAGCTCCTTGCGATTCGACTCCATCTTCGCCAGCTCTTCCTCGTACTGAGCTTTCAATTCATCGCGGCGAGTTTCGCAAAGTTCGCGGTTCTTGGACGCCTCCTGGATCCAAAGCTGGTACAAAATGTTCGTCTTCACGTACACCTCCTTCTCCTTGCGTAAGTACTCCAGGGCTTCAGCGCGGGGACCTTCGAGATGAGCCTTCTCCTTCTCCACCAGCTTCACGCGGTTGACTTTCTCGCCACGCACTTCGTTGCACTGCTCGACTTCCTCCCACACGCGCTCCGTCGGCTCCACGTACACGTTTGATCCGATAATGTCCTCCAAGTACTCGAGCAGCCCGTCCTCGTTCGAGCCTTCGGGGGCTTTGCTCTTCATCATCGCGATCTGCTCCACCTCGCCCTGCAGGATCAGGAACCGATTGTTGTCGAGGTCAATGCCCTTCCCCTGCAGCAGCTCCGTGACCTGCGTGAAGTTGCTCGGCCGGTTGTCGATGTAGTACTTGCTCACGTTACTCTTGGTGGCCGTGCGGGTCACGCTGAACTCGGAATTGGGGACGACAGTGTACGTCTCATCCGGGTCGACGCCATTACCCCCGCCAGCCTCGCCCGGCTCGTCCGTGTCGAAGATCTCCTGGAAGAACACCGACACAGTCGCCATATCGAGGTTCGGGAACCCCGCCGAGCGGTGCACCAGCTCCGACACCTTCTTGAGCCGCAGCTTGGACGCGCGCTTGCCGAACACGAAGAGCAGCGCATCGATGACGTTCGACTTGCCGCTGCCGTTGGGGCCGACCACAGCGCTGAAGCACTTGTGGAAGGGACCGATCTCAATCTTCCCCGCGTACGACTTGAAGTTTTCGAGCTGCATCTTGGTGATCATGAGCCGCTTGGTCGGCGCTTTGGGTGCGGGCGTCGCGGGCGTCGCCGCCTCGTGCGCCACCTCGTCGACGCGGGGCGGCGTACTGGGGGCGACCGTAGACACCGGCGCATCGTCGCTGTTCGCGCCCGCGCTTGGGCTCGGGCTGCCGCCGTCCGTCGCCATCGAGAGCAGGCAAAGGCAGCGCCGCGTTCGAATCCACCGACGAGCGCGCGCGCTTTTTGGCGGCTTTTGCTTTCTTTTTCCTTTTCAAGCCAAGCAAATCATGAACCTCTGCCGCTCAAAGAGCCGAAATATCGGGAAAATTAGGGATGTTGGACAAAAATTTCGGATTATGCATTATGGGTGGTTCAATAGTTGAATACGTAACAGCACTTAGTGATGTTTTGGAGTGAGAGCCATAAAATAGAATCCATTACGTTCGGAATCATCGGTATTGAGGCTCAACATGGAGCCAGCAACCCAGGTGAAGCTGCCGCCGGCTGCGGCGCTGGCGGCCTTCAGTGACACGAAGCTGCCGCTGGAGGCGCTGGGACGGGTTTTCGCGTTCGGGTGGACCGTGGAGGATGCGATTGCGGAGGATCTCGAGGCGGTGGTGGCCGTGTTGCTCCTCTCTCGAGAGCAGTCGTGCTCTCCAGAGACCATGGACGGAACGGCGCGGGATGGCCAGCTCGGCATGCTGCGCGTCCTCCACCTGTTCAGTCCCAACGGCTGTACGACCGGTGCGATGGATGGTGCGGCCTGCGCCGGACACCTCGAGGTCGTGCGGTTCCTGCATGAGAACCGCAGCGAGGGATGTACGGCCAAGGCGGTGGACAGCGCGCTGGACAATGAACACTTTGATACCGCGCTGTTCCTACTGCACCACCGGCGTGAGCAGTGGAGTCACCGCGCGGCCAAGTGGGCAGCCGAGCGGAATGACATGGACACAATCCGCGTTATGCTCGAGCTGAACCCGGAGGTGATCACGACCGATGCCAAGATCGTCGCGTATGAACGGGAACAGCTCGAGATGCTCAAGTATCTGTACGAGCACGGCACAAACAGGCGGCCGGCGCTTACGCTGGCACAAGCGAGTGCAGTTGGCGACCTGGAGATGGTCCAGTATCTGTGTGAGCAGCGCGAAGGGTTCGTCAAGAGCGCCATGTCCGAGGCAATCGCCGGCGGGTACTTGGAGGTGGTCAGGTATCTGCACGAGCACGCACCGGTGGAGCACACGTCGGCGAGTCGGCTGGTTTTCATCCACGAAGCCTGTCTGAACGGCCAGCTTGAAGTCCTGCGGTATCTCCACGAGAATGCGCCGGAGCTGACCTGCTCGACTGACGCGATGGACGTCGCAGCCAGTCGCGGACACCTCGAGATCGTCCGATTCCTGCACGAACACCGCACTGAAGGATGCACGACCCGAGCCATGGACATGGCCGCGACCAACGGTCACTTGGACGTGGTGCGGTATCTGGACGAACACCGATCCGAGGGATGCACGACCGACGCTATGGACTTCGCAGCCATGTGGAACCGCTTGGAGACGGTGCAGTACCTGGCCGAGCGTCGCCAGGAAGGCTGCACAGTCAAGGCGTTTAACGAAGCCTCGCTCCGAGGCCACGTCCAGGTCGTCGGGTTTCTCGTTCGCCAGTACCCCGCCAAGTTCGACATCGCCCGCGGACTGAAGCTGGCGAGGCAGCGCAACGCGTTCGACGTGGTCGAGCTGCTGGAGGCATACCAAGAGGCTCAAGGCGTGGGTGTTTCTGCTGCTTCATAAGTTAGAACCGCTCTTAAGCTGCACATTGGTGGTGGCGGAGCATGTAATGAGCCAGCCGCTGCGGGTTTACTTGGAGAGGCTGCAGCTCGCGATGAACCTGTGGCGGTGTGCGCGTTGCTAATTATCCCAAGCTCTGCCGGTGCAACCGCATGTTGCAGTTGGTGTCGTTGTTTGCATCGCTTCAATCGTTGAGCCATGCAAATCGTTCGCGCACCACCCGAGCGTAAACCCGAAATAAAACGTGAGCCAGATGGCTGAACATGGTGCGTGCCGACCAGAGGTGGGTCGCCGCACCCCACAAGCCTCCTTCCAGCCGCAGCGTCTTCTGTCCGACCGCGACCTGGGCGTCGTTTGTATGGACGCGAGTATGGCAAGATGCCGATCTCTCCTGCAAGCATCCTGACAGCGCGATATGATGACGGCCGATTACCCTCCTCCGCCCTTCACCCTGCAGGTCCAATGCCGTGATCCCGTCCATTCTCCAACCTGCCCTCGCTCGTTGACTTCGCCACTTCCACCTCCCAACCCGACACGATGAAGCTTTCTGCTGTCGTCTCCGCCCTCGCGTCCTGCCTGCTCATCGGGTCCGCCAACGCCGACGCTGGCTGCGGCGACTCCAGCGTGACGGACTCGCCGGCGACCGCCGCGCCGACCCAGGCGACGGAGTACGAGACGCCGGCGCCGACGACCATGGCGCCTAACGCGACGAGCGGCGGGTTCACGCGCTTCTTCAACGAGTCAGCGTACAAGGCCACCTTCCCGGACCAGATCGCGCTGTACGCGTTCCAGGGCTTCGTCGACGCCACGGACGCGTACCCGGCGTTCGCCAACTCGGGCAACGACGACAACGACAAGCGTGAGCTGGCGGCGTTTTTGGCGCAGACGTCACACGAGAGCGACTACTTCAAGGCGGCCGAGGAGTACGCGGCGCCGACGTACAACGAGTCGCAGTACTGCGACCCGACCACCATCCCGTGCGCCAAGGGCCACCGCTACCATGGCCGTGGACCGATCCAGCTCTCGTGGAACTACAATTACTACCACGCGGGCGAGGCGCTGGGACTCGACCTGCTCAACAACCCCGAGTTCGTGGGCAACACGTCCTCGATCGCGTGGATGACAGCGCTCTGGTACTGGATGACGCCGCAGGGCGGACGCGTGATCCACGACGAGGTCACGGGCGTCGACGGCTTCGCCAACTCGACCGACATCATCAACGGCGCGCTCGAGTGCGGCGGCCCCAACCAGGCCAACGAGCTGCAGCGCATCAAGTACTACGGCATCATGTGCGACCTGCTGGACGTGCAGCCGCTCGGCAAGACGTCCTGCAACGCGTAAAGTGCCGGCGCCGACTAGAGAGTTGCCACACAATGGTCCAAATACAGTGCTGACGCAGACGCGTCCAATGGTGTTACTGCGCAGTATCCAGGCTGCAATGGCGACGAACACTGAAGCTTTGCTTGCTTTGCTCTGGTGCAGTTTCCGTGTCAAATCAGGCTCCCGCTCTTTTTGTTCACACTGGACCCAATTGACTGCAAATTGACTGCATGCGACGTGTGAGCACTGATACGCATAGGGCAGCCACACATGCGCGAAGTGGCAGAGGCTGTCCAATTAACTTGATTCATTTCGCATCATTTTCTTTCCTTTTTGTTGTTTGCGTTGTTGCAGTTGGTTTGTATTGAGACACGCGCTAAAAATTCCGAACATCAAAAAGGTGCATCAATGTACTGTATTACGGTCGATATTTGCTGTTAAACTGACTGGACCGTGGGATTGTAGCCATAGATTCAGTTACAAAATCCGCACCAGCACACACAGTCATCATCAGATGGCCATGGCGAGCGCGCCGTGTTAATGCGGCCGTGCCTGTCAGCCGCAAAAGCGGTCGCGACTGGTGCCGGCGAAGGCGCTTATCTTTTACCAGCGCATTACAGCGGCTCCCCTGAGCTGTACAGTAAAGTCCAAGACGGGAGCGGACACGTCTCATTCCGCAACTTGCCAAGCGCTTATCTCCATCCTCACCTCCCCACTCACTACACACCATGAAGCTCTCTGCGATCCTCCCGGTGCTCGCGTCGTGCCTGCTGCTGGCGTCCTCCGTCGAGCCGGCCGCCGTTGGTCGAGGCTGCGGCGCCTCCGACCCCGCCACGGTTGGTCCCGGTACGGATGCTCCGTCGTCGACCAATGCTACGGTGACCACTGCTCCCTCGACGACTGCTCCGGCGACGACTGCTCCGTCGACGACGGCCCCTCCTTCCACCACGACCGCGACACCATCGGTGACTGAGGCGCCGGCGACGACGGCTCCGTCGACGACTGCTCCGTCCACCACTGAGCCGGCCACGACCGCTCCTGCTACAACTGCCCCTGCCACAACTGCTCCTGCCACGACGGAGCCTGCCACCACCGCTCCTGCTACCACCGCTCCTGCCACTACTGCTCCTGCCACCACTGCTCCTGCCACCACCGCTCCTGCCACCACCGCTCCGACGACTGGCAGCGGCTTTACTCGTTTCTTTGACGAGGCGACCTTCGAGGCGACGTTCCCGAACCAGATCTCGCTGTACGCGTTCCAGGGCTTCGTTGATGCTGTTAACACGTACCCGGCGTTTGCCAACACTGGCGACGACACGAACGACAAGCGTGAGCTGGCGGCTTTCCTTGCTCAGACGGCCCACGAGTGCGACAACTACCAGG
>JAADXC010000075.1:0-73991 GCA_023336425.1 Phytopythium cucurbitacearum (nom. inval.) | reverse complement strand
CAATGGGCGACAGCGCGCCGGTAGGCGTGGACTCGGCGTGGTACGGCACCGGTTCGGCGACTTCGACCTGGTCCGCAGTCGGGTGGTTGTTCTCGCTAGTGCCGACGTACGCGAGCGCGAGCGAGAGCAGGAAGAAGAACATGCCGATGAACGAGAACGCCACGCCCGCCTTAAGGTTGCCGCAGTGCGCGAGGCCGTAAAAGTCGCAGTTCGAAACCGCGTCCGAAGCCGCGAGCGCAATACCAGCGATCAGCAGCACGATGGCGAGCACGCCATCAATGATCTGTTCGTGGAACGCCGGGATGCGATTGTAGAGATGGAACACCTCGATGGCCGCGGTCTGGAAGAGCGAGTAGAGCATGCCCGTGTACGCCATGAGCAGCGTGAACTCAGCCGACGAGCTGCTACCCTTGTAGCCATTGGACGACCTAAAGCCCGCGGCAGTGAACGCCAGCGCGAACAGGCAGCACACGAACTGCGCGCCACGGAAGCCGAGGCGCAGGTACGCGTACGTCGTCGGCGGGAGGACAGCGAGCACCATGGTCAGGAGTTGGAGAGACTTGCTAGCTTGGAGATTCGACTTGCCCTTGGACTGGCAACTTCTAGAATGATGCTTCCGAGTTAGTGGGCGGTGGCAAGGGCAACCTTCGCTTTCCGTTTTGAAGTCGGCGCAAGTCTGTGGAAAACGGGACGGGCAGGAAAGACACGCTCGCGATTGGCCGAGCGGGAGATGGTGTATCTGCTTGAGGTTTTATTTTTCGTTGTGTTTTGGCTTGTATTTGGGTACAATGACTCTAGACTCGACATTTGTATCCACGTGAATGCTGGTCGCGAGATCACTCGACATGTCGCAAGGTTTTGGAAGGTTTTTATCCCTCGCGCAGTTGTCGATCGTGCCACCCAAAAAGTGTAGGTTGTCGATCTGGTCAGCATACGACCGGCCATCTGCCCAGGTTTTATTTGGAGCGCCGCAGACAACTGTTGGATTTTTTCACGGCACGAACGTCTGGCGCTCGCGCAGGTGACGCCACCGCCGACTTGCGAGCAACACACTGGCCTCTGCGGCCCGAATCTGTGTGGCCGTCGCGGCAGGCAGGAAGCCCGCCTATCCCGGCGCCATACAACAGGCTTCCGGCTCCCAGATTGTAAACATTCGATACCCGGCGTCAGCGGCTGTTTGCTGGCAAAGCGGGTCCCAGTACCACCAGTATGTATGCTCTATGAAGGCAGCATGCCTGCGTGGGTTCACTCTGCAGGCAGTTTTCTTCGCCACCCGACACTGCCTGCCATCCTGCTTCGTGTTGGCTACATCGTCATGCTCTCTACCTGAGCTCGCTCCAGATCATGGGTGGTTCGGTCACAGTTGAGGTGATTGGTGTATCCTCGGCTCGGATCCCTTCAACGTGCGACTCAAGCTCGTGAGGCGGGTGCGTGCATGGTGGAGGAGGAACCCGGCTGCTCCAAGAGCGGCCCGTGTTCTCGATTGCGGGCTGTGCCGCGCCTGCTTCCCGCAGTCGCATCTCCCGCATGTCCCACTGATCATCGAGAAGCCCAAGACACGATCTGCTCCGCGCCGTCCTGTTTGTCAGCGCTCGCTGCCCAATCAGAGATGCATAAACCGAGAGCAAATGCACGCGAAAACTGTTCTCCGTGAAGAGCAGGCTTGAAGCAGTCACGCATGCTCGCTTGGGCGTCTTGTAAGCACATCGGCGATGGGGTCGACATAATTGTCGCATTCTCCAAGTGCAGCAGCACTTGCGCCGATCTAAAGCGTGGTCGAAGATGGGGGTTCTCCTTTGGTTCAGCAGTAACGTTGATGGACTGCACGAACCTTCTTCGCCTCGAGCTGCTCGACGGATGCACGCAGAACCGATGGCTGCGTTCAAGAGCAATTCGGTCAAGCATCGCTTTTGCTAGTTGGAGGCAATGAGGCTCGAGCCATTACTGACGGTGAGATGGCTGCATGTGCTCCAACCGGCTGCGATGGTGGAGTATTACCGAACTGTAAGCGTCTCTGCGGCCATTCTGAGACGCGATGATAAGGTCAGCACGCCGCTCTACCAGTCTCGATCGGTGGTAGGTCGGTTACTGCGTGCTGCGAGAGAGCAGACACGAGCGCGGCTATCACGCGAAAGCGTCACTCACAAGGATGTGGTGATCCAATGCCGGTTACACCTCGACCGTGATTCGAAGCATCAACTCGCCTTCTGCTTTCGGCGGGGACGCAGAGGAATCCGTGTAACCGTGTCGAACGACAATTGACGACCGGACACTCGAAGGCTCACTCGAACCATTCACGTCGATGGCGTGTACTGTTTGTTAGTCGATGTCCTCTCTCCACCTTCAGAACGGCCTCAAGATCGCTCAATCGTAAACTGCTGCATACTTGCAATTGACCTCGCTCACACTCGCACGTTTTCGACGCCACGACGCGATGCCGAATTGTGCCTGGTTGCATTGCAGTTGTACAATCCAGTCGTATGGGGACAGGCTGCTTTGACCTGCCCTCGCGTCGCTTCATGCACACTCGCGTTCGTGGTGAAACGAGATAGATCGCCTCCGCCGCAGACATCGCCGATATCCCGCATGTCGAATTGACTGACGGCAAGCTGCCTTTCGATTCCGCGAGCTACGTTCAAGTAGATACACTGACATTCATTCCGTCGATGAGCAACTTCAACTTGCCTTTGATTATTTGTGCACCACATCAATTACGCTGTGGCTGGCTCCAAGAGCGACGGGTCGTCCGTCTGAACGCTCTTCGGCTGACAAACCTTCGACGGGCTGCCATATTCTAACGGCTGCCTCCGAACTGTTCTGGCAAGATCGCAGATCGCAGGCGCCAACGGTAACTTTGGAATTCGAAAGGCCGCCAGAAAACGAGTCTTGGCGGCGGTGTTCATGCCACGCGGGATGAAAGAACCCGCCGAAACGCGCAGTGGTGCTGCCACTCTCGGCTTCCAGTTGCAGATCTTCCCGCTCTGGCGTCGACATGTCGCCTTCGGTGGTTGGACGGCGCCTCCGATTGGCCCCATACGCCATTACCCTCGTCGGCACTGCGCTCCGATGCGGACAGTTCCTCTGCGCGATCGTCGCGCTCTCAACAATTGCCGCAGCTTTTACGACGAACGAACTGGATAATGGACCACAGACTGGCGAATCATACCGACTGGGCAGCCACGAGGCGGCCCTCGCGCTCTTGGCGGCCTACTCGCTCCTTGTCTACTCGGGCTGGCATCTCGCAGCAGTGGAAATTTTCCGACTCGTGCCAAGACCGAGCGCGGCCGTGTCTCGACCAGTAGATACTGTGCTCGCGCTGCTCCTTCTCGCAGCGGGCATCGCGCTGGCGCTTAGTGACTACGTTCGGCACTGTGACGCGTACGACTCGATGCTCAACTGCGACAACCTGGCTGCAGCCACAGTGTTCACGTTCGTCGCGATCCTGCCGCTCTTCGGGTCGGTTGCTCTCTCGATGATTGTCGAGCCGTCGTTGGCGATGGAGTTCACTGGCGACTCGGGTCTATCAGCACCTATTAGTGCGGTCGGCGACATGGTTCCAACGTCATGCGGTCCAGCCGTTCTGTCTCCACAAACCGAGCCATGGCATCTTCTCGAAGAGCAGTCCCCACTCTCGACCAAAGTGTAACAAGTTGTACTGCTGCTGCGTTTGAGAACTGTTGAGCGTTGGTTCCGCCGAGATTTGTTGATGGCGCGGTTCGTTTGGGGGTTCGCTCGACCACGTCATTTGTGAGACAGTTGTGTCATGACCAATATCATCCCTGCACTGACATAGAAGGCTCGGATTGGTGTCAAGCATATCGATCTTGCTGTAAACTGCATGCGGATCTGTGTCAATTGGTCTATCTGCTCGAAAAGATGTCTCGGACGATCAGAGAGGCTAGCCATCGGGGTGTTCTGTACCGGTACGCGGCAACTCCTGGCGTGTGTATATGACGCGACATGCACGCAACGTGCGTGGAATGATACCGATGTTCTTCGTCGCTAAGCAAATAGATATCACCTTCCGTTGTCAACCATTGTGGCTTTCTGGCGAGCCATTGTATCCTTTCAGGCGAACGAGTTCTTGGATCTCTCTACTTGGCGGGCACGCGCTTTGGCAGAAACGACAGATACATGAAATATCGGGAAGACACACTTGTTGAATCATGGCTGATGGAGCTCACCATTGGCAGGAGCAAGATTATAGTCGACAAGTTGATGGGAAATGGGCGAAGCAGTGGACATCACCCTTGATAGCCTTGACGGAACAAGTACAAGACAGCAAACTCTCTCACTCACACACCGCCTGCGCGCGACTCGGTCGTGTTATCAAACGCATATTATTGCAACGTACTTCACAAAGTCGTCGACTTTTACCACTTCCTACCCTGGACATCACAGCGTGACAGCGAAGGGCGAGTCGCACGGCGCAGCCTGCGCCACGTACTGCGTGAGCGTCAGCAGGTGCAGCGCGAACTGCTCGAGTGACAAGCTGCGCGCGTTCTGGACGTGCACGCTTTTCGGCACGGCGAAGGGAGCAACCTCGAGCGCCTTGGAGCTCGCGAACGCGTCGACGAGGTGCGGGCTGACGACGACGAGACCGAAGCGACCCTGGTTTCTGTCGACGAGCAAGTGTGGCGCGCCGCCGAACAAC
Organism: Phytopythium cucurbitacearum (nom. inval.); assembly: GCA_023336425.1. Lineage (NCBI taxonomy): Eukaryota > Oomycota > Peronosporomycetes > Pythiales > Pythiaceae > Phytopythium > Phytopythium cucurbitacearum (nom. inval.). Next base: position 69,337 of record JAADXC010000075.1, on the reverse strand, counting down.
CGGTCGCGACACAGGCTCTGCATCAGACTGACGCGCCACGCTGTCTTGTCCGCGGTAGCCACGAACCGCTGCGGCGCGCCAAGCACAAACACGTTGGTCAGGAGCGTCGGGCTGCAGAGGCAGTAGGCGAGTCGAGGGAAGAATGCCTTGCACATGGCCTCCACGAACTGCACGCTCTCCTCGCTCACAATGTACACCGGTCCGCGCTCCGCGACAGCGTTGATGAAGAGCAGCACGCGCTGCTCGATAGCCGCGAGCGTCGCGTGCAAGTTGGGGTTGCGCAGCGCGCGGTCCTTGGCTTCTTGCAACGCGCTCGGCGTCGGCTTGAGTCCCAGCCGCTGGCTCATCCACTTGGCTGGCACGAGCACGTTCTCCCACACCAGCACGAACGCGTTGGGCAGCTCGCCGCGCGGCCGATTGCTCGCTGGGTACTCAAACAGGTCGCTCGAGTACGAGGACACGTCCATCGAGAACGACGACACCATCGCCTGCGAGAAGTCCGGCGCATGATTCGCGCCATTGCGAGCCGCGCCGAGCAGCGCGTCAAGCGGGATACCACCGCCACCGCCGCGGTCCTCGAACAGGAAGTTCAACACGTCCGGGTTCATGACAGAGCGCTGACGAGGAGACCGTTGGCGACGGTGCACGTTGAAGAATGACGAGCGCGATCCGCCATCACCAAACAGTCGCGTGCTTCTGACAACTGAACACCAGGAAGATTTGGCTGCGACCAACACTCTTGTCACCTGATAAAATTCTCCATGTTTTTGGTCCAGGACCATTTCTCGAGTATACAGTCCCCAAGTGATTTTGACATTTGCTCTTGTTTTGCGTTTGGGACAAGTGAGTGTTGATCCTTTTTGGTCCACGATCGCTGAACTCTTGAGACGGTTCTATTTTTTGTGTGAAAGATTTGGTCCCGGACCATTTCTCTCTCTCTCTCTCTCATGCGTTCTCGTTTGGACCGAGCAGGTTGATGGACTTGGCGTGCTTGTCGCTGCGCTTGTCGTTGCGCTTGATGCTGAGCACGAGCGTCGAGAACTTCCAGGACGTGCCGGGCGTCGTCATGACGCCTTCGCGCGCATCGGCGTCGCCCTCCTTCTTGAACGCCTTGACGATTAGCGTGCCGTTGCCCTTGGGACCGTGGCACGAGATCGTGTAGTTGGCGTTGTTCTGCGTCAGCGTGCCGACGTAGTCTTTGCGGTTGCTCTTGATCGGGTGGCCGAGCCACTGGCGCGCCATGTCGTGGTTGTTGACGTGTTCCAGCACAAGCTTGTGCACGTAGAACGGTCGGTTGCGCAGGATACGGATGAGGAAGAACGACGAGATGCCGCCGATGACAACGCCGCCAATCACCTGATCGACAAAGCGGAAAAAACAAACGTGATGTTAGCGGTTGGTATATCCCCGACGCATGCGAGACGCGGGCGAGAAACTTACAGGGAAGAAGAGCTTCTTGCCGAGAGACTCGGACTTCTTGTGCGTCACCACGCTCTCATCCTGCATGTACGAGTCGAGGGCCGAGAACTCCTCCCCGTTGGCCAGCTTCACCTGGAGCAGGTCGAAGAACACCACATCGGATGCTTCCACGCTGCCGTCCTCGTCGTAGATGAGCTTTTGGCGGTACGAGACGATTGCAGATCCACTGCACAACAGAACATGATTGCGGTGCATACGATCAATACTGTAAGACATGATGCGATCGCAAGTGCCACACATACTTGTCGCCGCTCACGCGGAACGAGCCAACTGTGTACGAAGGCTGCGTCTCGTCCTCCACGACCTCTTCGGGAGTGATCTGTCGATATGAAACAGTCGGAATGCCATCATCGTTCAATCAGCGAATGAATGTTCAGTACCTTTTCGAAGTCCTTCGGGTATCCGATCGCCTCGAACACTCGGCGGTCCTTGACAACCGCGCGCTTGGCCATGTTGAAAATGCGAACGCTCTGTAACCAAAGGCGTCCAAGTCCACCAGTTAGCTCCTTGACAATGGATGGAACACATCTATCTCCAACGCACCTCGTCGGCGTCCTCGTCCCTAGCCTTGTACTTCGCGACCGTCGCCAGCGCGGCCATCGCGACGGCGATGTACCCGTAGAGCATGCGCATGTTGGACGAGATTCCCGAGCTTGACGCGCCATCTTTGAGTCCAAGCGGTTTAGTGCTCAGCTGGCGAACCACTAGCGGCTGATGCACCGCCAGACCCAGACGACTGTAGCACAGCGCAGTTGATGCAACAGGTGCCCGAATAAGGCAGCGCGCACCCGGCCGCGCGGCCGCAGCGCTCCGCAAGACACGAGTCACTTGCATCACGCTGCCGATGATGGATCACCGTGACTCTCTCGAAAAACCTTTTGATTGGCATTTTGCTGACGGTATGTGATACCGAAGGATATGTTTTAAACATGTGTTGCAAAACAAAGACAGTACGTTTATCGGTATTGATACCGGTAGGCGATGATGCACCAGCCAGTCGTTTTCACTACCACAAAACAAGTCGACGCCTGAACGAAATTGTCAAAGTGAGTTTTGGAGCACGAAGCGCGCAGAGCTGCTGCTCCAGTGACGAGTAGTGCTGTGCTGCTGTGTACTTTCGTGTTTGTGTGTCGTGTGTGTGTTTCCCCCACGCTCTATGTCAGGAGATTGTTTGCTTTGTTGCCTCAGTAGCGTAATTTCTGTTACAGGCGTGGAAAAGGAATGCTAGACTGAGGTCGGGCTCGTTCTGAGCTCACTGGCCTCGCGTCGCCCAGACGCTGATGAGAGTGGAACGTGTGTTTCAGCGCTGTAAGCACGGTCCTAGATCAGTTTCTCACACCTCGATCGATGCGTATGCGTGTGCGTTTGTGTCCTCGTTTCCTCGGCTGCCCATCGTGTCCGCCGCCAGAGCAATGATACTGAAATGCTGCGTCTGCTCGCCGTACGCTGCACTTTTATCGATTTGCTCATACCAACGCGAGCACTAAAAGCACACGTTTGATCTCCACTGTGATCGAATGTGCCGTCAACTGTGCTCACACCCTTGCAATTCTGTATTTTGTCATTCGTTCGTCCAAATTGGCTGTTCGAAGTCGAAGCAGCTCGATTTGGCACATACCAATCACATGCATCGTCGTCTTCCGCTCAGCACGACAACCATTTGTGTCGTTGCAAGTGTGTAGTTCACCTAAGGAGATCCTCATAGCTGCCAAAAGACACCAAATGCACAAAGTGGCACTTCTACTCTATATTTGGTCAACAACGCCAGCTAGTGCTGTCAGGGATCCTCGGCGAAGGCATCGCCGATTGGCGTGCCGCTATCTCGAGCCGAGCTTCTGCTGCTTGTTTATGTGGAAGCTGTTCTTGGCAACTATTTCGGAGAGGTTTGGCTATTTTCGTCGCGAGTATCGTGTAGGGCTAAATGCGAACGTAGACGCCAAAATGGCGTTCGACACACCTGGCGAAAGTGTCGATCATGTGACCCTGTGTCGCCACTGCGCGATTTGCCTCCGGTAGCTCAGCAGCCAGTCGCCTTACCAGCCCTCCGAGACCCTCAGCATCCAGTTCGCAGCGAGCCATGAAGTTCACGACCACATCAATCGTGGTGCTCTTGGCATTGAGTGCTGTGGCGACTCCGGCTGATGCAGTGCATCTCCGACACGGACAGCTAGAGCGCAGGCACAAGGTGGTCGTCGACAACGCCAGCGAGCTTCCGACCTCGCGGATCCTCGAAGCGGCAGATGTTGCCGAGCCTTCTGTCGCTGTCCAGACACCGATTGAAGTCGAGAGGATTGTCGATGAAGAAGAGTACATCATCTCCGGCCAGCGCGTGATGCCGACGAAGCGCGCTGGCACCTGCATCGGCCCTCTCTGCGGCCTCGACCTCTTCTTCACGCTCGCGTGGCTCACGTTCGGCGTTTGCGCCGTCGTTGTGTACCTTGTCGACCGCTGCTTCAACCCGTTCGAGCCCACGATCGAAAAGGAAACGCCAGCTCCGAAGGCATCGGCACCAGTGCAACAGCGACGACAGAGCGGCGGCCCCGCCATCGTGCGTCAGGCGACCGCGTACTACCAGAATGTGGCTGCCGCTGCGATCAACTCGAAGCTTCTGCGCCGCCGCCTGCTCTCGTGGGAACTCCCGAACTAGAGTCGTTCAATAGCATAGCAATCAAATATCAAAACTCGTATAGAATCCATGCAAAACGCTCGTCGACTGCAAGAGAAACTGCAGTCCTGCTGAGACTAATTCGGCGACGACACGCGGTTCTGGTAGTCTTGTTGCCACTCGTGATGCGCGGCTTCCATCTGCAGCAAGTTCAATAGGATCATAATACCCATCAAAAAGGAACAAAAGTGATTTCGCTGTGGTGTTTACCTCATGAAAGTGCTTGGTGGCGTCGGCGATTGCAGCCTCCGTGCTCGTTTGAGCGCGCTCCATTGCTTCCACGCGTTTGGTGTGGAAATTGCTGGCGACTTGCGAGGACATGGCAGTGGCCACCCTCGTGATGACGGGCCGCGCGTCGTCCTCGAGCTGCAGCTTCCGACTCGAGAGCGCGTCCAGCTGCTCTTTCCACTTCGCGATCCGCTCGTTGCGCTGTTGCTCGTATTCTTCGAGCTCCAGCGTCGTGTCGCTGGCAGCTTCCGCATCGAACATTGTGGTTTCTTTCCCGTCCATCGAGTTCTCGATCGAAGATGTTGGTGGTGACATCAGGATCCGCTTGTACCGCTGCGCTTCAGCTTCAAGGTCGACCTTTAGGCTGCGAGGCGAGTAGATCGGCGCAGACACGGGGGCAACTGTGGCTGCGCCATCACCGTCGTCGCTGGAGACAGATGACACGGACGACTCGGCCTCGCGACGAAACTGGTCCACCTGCACGATGGTCGGGAACCGCTCAAAGAACAGGTGCGCGTACGCGGGCATGTGCCGAACGAACGGGTTGTCTGCTAGTCGGAGGATCATCAGCGATGGCGGAAACTCGGCTGTGAATGCAGCCACCACGTTCGCTTAGTATCAGCGATGGCAATGAAGCGATCCATTGCAAGCGTACTGGTTTCAAAGTCTTCGATCTGATTGTCGGACAAGTCCAAAAAGCGAAGCTGCAATGACAGTTTAAAGCGTCCGATGAGTCCAACAAACGTCCAAATGGGACATCACACCTTCAACACACCTTGCTTAAATGGCGGAGACCCTCGACCTTGTGGATGCGGTTCCCGCCGAGCGCGAGGAACGTGAGCTCTGCATGGTCGTCTAAGTTCTCGATCCTCTCGATCAAGTTGTGCTGCAGGTACAGCTCGCGCACGTGCGTAAACGCGTCCAGGTTCTCGATGCGACCGATGTTGAGCCAGTCGAGGCGCAGCACCTTCTTGCGCAGCAGCTCATCGACCTCATCGCCGCTGCTCTCGTCATGCTCGTCACTGACAGTCGAGTCGCTCGGTTCACTCATCTCGAGCCCAGCGAGCGCTGAGCTCTCGCGGATCAGCTGCATCGTGAGCCGGACTGGTGCGTCGTCGTGCACGCTGAAAGCAGCAGCATCGAACACGATGTCTTCGTCGAGTGCTTCGATCTGTTCGTCGGCGTCGGCTGGCTCGGCGTGCTGGCCCGCTGCTCCGAGCATCTTCCGGTCGGATTTGGTGCCGAACTGCGGGATCCACGAGCTGTTGGCCGTCTCCATCACGTGCGCGACAGCCACCAGCTCTTTTCGACGCTGAAAGCCTGTGAATACCTCGATACGTCGCTGCGTGGTCGGTCGCGCGGCTGTATGCCGCCACCATCCGGATCCAGGTTTCGTTTCGCTCAAGCGAGCCAGATTGATCATTTCAGCCAATGGAGTGATGGTTGAAGCTGTTTGAACCAATCATGAGGGACGGTTGCTCTTGGACACGAAAGGTCGCAGAGGGACATGGGAGAATGGAAACGGCAGTGTGGTCGCGGATGTATATTTAGGCGGCGAAGCGATTGTCGCCCGCGTTTTCGTGGGGGATTAGCGCGACGCCTGTGCTGTTGTTCTGTGGGCGTGTCGGCGATCGACTTGGTGCCCTGGCGGTGGCCATGGCGCTTTTCTATGATTGCTGGGGGAGTCGCCGCGCCACGCTTGAGCGTCTCCAGCTCCTCCTCACGTATGCATTGTTCGTCTGCTCGTTGTTTGCTGCAGATGTGTGCTCATGCTGCGCGTGCGTGTGTGTATGTATGTTGGTGTACCAGGGACGCCGATGAGAACAGGGAGCGTGAGCGGCGAGCGGCGGTCGACATCCAGCGACTCTTTCGAGGCCAGCGCGTCCGCGCCAAGGTCACCGCTCAAACGTGCGTTGAGTCTGCTCGACCCAGTTGAATCTAGTTGACTAACGGGTGAAATGCGTGCAGGGTGGCCGAGATCGTCATCGCGCGCATGTACCGCGGCCATTTGGGGCGTCGACGGAGTCGCCGGGAGCTCCTCGCACGGCGTCGCGAGCAGCGATGGGGTGTGCTCAACTTCTATGCGGTCGCCATCCAGAAGCACGTTCGTGGACGGATCAGCCGTCGCACTCGTCTCGACTTTCGTGTTCGCAAGGCGAGCGTGATGCAGCTTGCGATGAAGGGCGAGGAGATGCGGCGTCTGCTGGCCGAGAACCTACGGCAGCAGCAACTCGTACGTCACCTCGATTTTGATAACTCACACTCCGCAAGAAGGAACTCACTCCGCATATGGTGTCGAACCAGGACGAAGAACGGGCTGTGCATGACGCAACGCAGAAAGAACTGGTCGAAGTGACGCAGAACCTGCACCACCTGGTGAGCACACGGATGATCCCGGGCATCTACAACTCGCCGGCGCTGCCGTCGAGCGCGACCGCGTTCGGCGTTCCTGTGGAGACGCACATCCGAAAGAACGCCAAGCACGTTGTGGCAGGACAGCTCGCGGCCGCCAAGCCGCCGACGCGTTTGAAGCCGTACCCGCCGTCCAACAAGGCCACGATCCAGTCGAGCTCAGTGTACGGCGCCGACTTGCGCGCTGTGCGAACACAGAAGCGGTACGATAAGTTGCGGCGCTTGGGATCCAGCGACTTCCAGGCCGTTTCCAACCCGGAGCAGCAAGTGGCGAAGAAACTGAATGCACCAGGCATCAACGCCGGCGTCGAATATCTGGACGACTGGGAGAACCCGTACAAGAAGCGAGGCGTGCCGCGCGACAAGGAGGATCTGCTGCCGCGGATCACAACGCTGGGTCAGGCGCCAAAGAATCCCTTCTACTTGACCTACGGCGGCAACAAGAGCAAGGTGCATGCCAACGACCGGTTCGACTTGTGACACGTCTCAGGCGTAGATGATATCAAACCAATAGGCTAGGCGACGACCTTGCGTCCGAACACGGGAGCGCGAGCGCGGCTATTGTATCATAGACGGAAGGAAACTCCCGGGATGCATCGCGGCTGGGCGTCGGCTCTTGCTGGTACAGCCAGCCGCTCGGACTACTCCTCGGCGACCTTCTTGAGCTCGTTCATGTTGGTGCCCGCGATCCGCTCGCCTAACAATCAAGGCAGCTCATCGTCAGTCATCGCTCGCTTTTGAAGGCTCCAACCTCCAGCCAATGTACCAAAGAACTTGAGGCTCGACATGACTGTCTCGTCCGCGCCGTTGTTCTCCTCGACAAAGACCTGACATCCACCGCAATGAGTAGCCATTCCAGTTCGAGCTGGTTGCATGGGATGCACCGCACCGTGATGCTCTTGACGCGCTGGAACTTGACGAACCGCAGCTCGATCTCGTGGCCAGGACGAACGTCCTCCTCACCGAGCTCGAGCGTCTGCGTCGGCTCAATGTCGCCTGCGTCCGAGAAGCCCAGGTTCGGCCGGTTCACGTACAGCTTGACCACGCGCGGCGCCTGCTCTGCAAGTATCGTCCCGTCCACAGTCAATGCTGGATGCACTCGAAAGACCTCCTCATCTCAGCATGTACCTCCAGCCGGCGCGACGATGGCGACCGAGTGCACCTTGACAGTGTCCTGGAACTCGATGTGCAGGATCAGCTGCTCTGTTACAGGCAGTAGCGAGGGAAGAACCGTCAGAAGCCGAGCCATGATCGAGAAGCAGCTCCTGTGTCGATTAGACCGCACCATCCGCGTCCGACTTGAGCGCGAGCGTCTCGTCGCCGATGAAGAGATTGCCGAAGGGGAAGTTCGGCTGCTCGTTCAGGCAGTAGCACTCCTTGCTGCTGATGGCCTCCGCGAGGTCCGCGAACGGCCGGGTCTTGGCGGCGGCGGCCGTCGAGCTCATCGTCAGCAGGTCGATTTCGTCGGGATCGGTATCCGAAGTTTGCAAACAACAAGAAAGCGCTAGAACGTTCGCAAAGACTGAGTGGGGTTTTATTGGCTTAAATAGTTAGAAACGCTGCATCATTGGCTGAAAAGAGCAACCATACCGAAACGACGCGGATACCTGCAGACTCGACAATGATGGCGCTGCCAGAGACGAAGGCGCCGTGGCTGTACGACGCCGAGAGCAGCGACAATGAAGACGACGAGATCGACGGACGGGAGGTCACTGCATTGCTTGTGAACCAACCAGCGGGCAAGTCAAACGGCGTCCGGAACGGCAAAACGCACTGTTGCGAACCCATCGACAAGATGCCGGTGCAAACAGGCATGCAGTTCGTGCGCTGCGCCGGGGTCGTCTCCGGCGGCGAGCAGTGCACGCGGACAACATGGCTCCCTGTGCTGTTAAACGATTCCCCGGACGCATTGTACTGTTATCGCCATGTCCATCAACGCCCAGTCAGACTGGCCAAGCAGACCAGGTGGTGCTCTCGCTATCGCTCTCGTCGTGCTCTCAAGACCAACAGGAGCCGGACGGCTTGCTGGCAGATGGTAATCGTCGGCATCATGTTCGTCTTCTCGATCGCGACGGCCGTGGTCGGTATCGCATCGCGCAGCCTCCTCCTGTGCGGCGCGAGCGCCTTCGGGTTGTTTGCTGCCATCTGTGGTGTCTGTGTCATCAGCTACCGAGCAGTCGTGCAGTCACTACCGCCCGCCGACATGAACAAGGTCGCAGAAGTGCTCGCGGGACTTCAAGACAGAGAGGCGGCAGCAGCGACGATGGCCGAGTGCGCGTAACAAGGCGAAAGAAAAGTGGATTGCATGTCCGAGGGAAGCGGTGTCGTGGTAGCAAAGACATACGTACGACACTCCTCGTTGCTGTCTATACGGCCGATCGGTCTAAGCGATCAAACCTCTACAGCTTCTGCTTCTTGGTCTGCTGCTGGACCATCTCCTGCTCGTTCGGAGCGCGGCCGAACACTTCGTTCAGCTGCTGCGATACGCGGATGAAGGTCGTGCGCTGCATCAATCACAAAGGCACGATCGTGAGTCCACTGTGCTCCTCGCTCATGAGTGTCTAGTCCCACACTACATACCTTGCTGAGCTCCTTCAGCTTGCCGGCGCCGACGTACGTGCACGTCGAGCGCACGCCGCCGAGGATCTCCTTGCACGTCTCGCCGACGGGGCCGCGGTACGGCACGGTCACGCTCTTGCCCTCGCTCGCGCGGTACTCGGCGACGCCGCCAGCGTGCTTGTTCATGGCCTCGGCAGAGCTCATGCCGTAGAACTTCTTGAAGAACTTGCCGTTCACCTCGATCTTCTCGCCGCCGCTCTCGTCGTGGCCCGCAAGCATACCGCCGAGCATCACGAAGTCAGCGCCGGCGCCGAACGCCTTCGACACGTCGCCGGGACACGTGCAGCCGCCGTCCGAGATGACGTGGCCGTTCAAGCCGTGCGCGGCGTCGGCGCACTCCAGGACAGCCGAGAGCTGTGGGTAGCCAACACCCGTCTGCTTGCGCGTGGTGCAGACCGAACCCGGGCCGATGCCGACCTTGATGATGTCGGCACCCGAGAGCAGCAGCTCCTCGACCATCTCGCCCGTCACGACGTTGCCAGCAAGGATCGTGTGCTCCGGGAACGAGGCACGCACGTTCTTCACGGCCTGGACGAACGCCTCCGAATACCCGTTGGCGACGTCGAGGCAGATGAACCGGATGGCCGCGTGCTTCTTCAGGATCGCAGAGATCTTGTCAATGTCGGCCTGACCCGAGCCGGCGCTGACCGCGACCGTGGGGAGTACATCCGGGTGCTCGGCCGCGAACGTGTCCCACTCGTCCTCCGTGTAGTGCTTGTGGACGCACGTGATGAACTGGAACTTGGCGAACTCGATGGCCATCTCGAACGTCCCGACCGTGTCCATGTTGGCGGCGATCACGGGCTAGTTTCAACACAACAGACAGGTCAACAACGGACAGGACAAGACAAAGCAGGCAGAACAACCGCACGCACCACGCCGGACCACGTCTGCTTGGAGTTGCGGAAGCGGAACTCGCGCTGCACGTCCACCTGCGAGCGGCTCTTGAGCGTGCTGCGCTTGGGGCGGATGAGCACGTCCTTGAAGTCGAGCCGAACCTCCGTCTCGATGCGCGGCATCTTGGCTTGACTTGGCTTGACTTTGACTTGGCTGGAAGTGAAGTGAAGAGAAGAGCAACCGGAGCTTGACTGGCGGCGGCGGCGGCAGCAGGGGACTTGAGCGGCAGGCGGCAGATTCCACACTGATCGAGCCGCGAAGCCGAAGCTGCCGGTGCCCTGGCGAGCGCACCGTCCTGTGCACGTGTGCCGTTCGCATTCAGGTTGAGGAACCTTGCAAACCGAATTGCCATTCGTCGTCATCCTGCCATATTCAATAACTAGTCGGTTACTAACCGATAAGGTGGAAACGCAGTTCGCACAATTCGCGGGATGGTTTCTAACGTTTCTATCACTATCCCCGATTTGGTTGGTTGGGTGGGAGCTCGCGCCACTCTGGAGCAGCAACGCCATTGCGGCCATCGAGCAAGCAGCTCTCTGAAGCAGCAGACATGTCGGCACGTGGACGCGGAGGTGCTCGTGGTGGCCGTGGCGGTGGCCGTAGCTTTGGTGGTGGCCGTGGCGGCGGCGCTCGCGGTGGAGGCCGCGGGTTTGGCGGCGGTCGTGGCCGTGAGCCGGAAGGTCCGCCCGCTTACGTCGTCGGTGAGTGCTCTGCTGCATCATAAATGTCATTGTGAGCATGGCTGACGGACGCTGTGGTATGAACAGAACTCGGGTCGTTCATGCACGCGTGCGAGAACGAGATGGTGTACAAGAGCACGAACGACAAGGTGCCGTACTTCAACGCTGGCGCGTACCTGGAGAACAAGACCAAGATCGGCAAGGTGGACGAGATCCTCGGGTCCATCAACGAGGTGATGTTCACGGTGAAGCCCGACACGGGAGTCACGGCCACGAGCTTCCAGGCCGGCGACAAGGTGTACATTAGCCCGGACAAGCTGCTGCCGCTCAGCCGGTTCACGGAACAGCCTAAGAAGTCGGCAGGTGCCGGCGGACGCGGCGGTGGTCGCGGTGGTGGCCGTGGCGGCGGCCGCGGAGGCTTTGCTGGCGGCCGTGGCGGTGGCCGTGGCTTCAGTGGCGGGCGCGGTGGCGGCCGCGGTTTTGGCGGTGGTCGCGGCGGCGGCGGCGGCGGGCGAGGCTTTGGCGGGCGTGGTGGTGGCCGCGGCTTTGGTGGCGGTCGTGGCCGGTTTTAGATTTATTTGTGCTTCGACTCGCTGCGCCATCTCGCAGTCTTGCCTTTCCCGGTAGCGTCCCCGTAGACTAGTCTAGTGATTGCGGCACTGAAGATGCAGCGCTAATCGAGGAAGGGGAGACTAGCAACACGGTCAGCGATCGCTGTGTTCATATGATGGCAATGTGTTCGTGCTTGATGAGGATGCATCTGACGGTTGCAGTGGAAAGAACGACATCTAGAGTCTGACGACTGCCAAGCAAAATAATCTACTCCATTAGTCCCTCGCTTTGTCATGGTGTCGCACCCTCGGTTCGCCTTGTCGATCGCTGGCTTGCCGCATGTCCGAATCAATCGGATACGAACTCTCGCCAATGCTTGTCGAAACATCACAAAATGGCTCGCCTCTAAATCCGCTCCAGGCACTCAAACTGCACGATGCTGTTCCCGCGAATGACCTGCAGCCAAAAAACCACATCCACACAAAGAGAGAGCGCATTAACGCGTTAGTGAACCTGCTCCAAGCATTTGCTCGTCTCCAGCAAGCAAAGAGCGTCTCTCTGCTTACCACCATGCCGATGCGGTTCGACTCGGTCGCCGAGACCTCCTCGACGGTCTCGTCCAGCGTCACGTTCATGAACTGGTCGAAGCCGCGCAGCACGCCCGACACCTTGCGGTTGCCGTTCAGCTTGAGCGCCAGGCGCTTGTCCATGTACCGCTTGAGATCCGGGCCGACGACCTTGACCATCTTGCTCCTGCTGCTTTCGTTGCTTGCCCTGCACGCGCTGTGGTGGCCGCCGATATCCCGAAAAGCCACCCCAATACAGCGCCTCGTGACCCAAAATGTTGCACGGAGGTACAGATCGATCTGTTTAAAACATGAAGCTGACTTGTCGCAAACTAGAAAAGAAACCAGCACACGCAACATTCTCGAAGGTGTGAGAGTGATGGTGCGTATGGGTTGCCTTCCTTCCTTCCTCCCGAACCTCCGAGCGGACGGGCATTTTCCAAAACGGAAACGCCTGGCACGAAGCGACTGCCGCTGGGAGATTTTTAGAGCACCAAGCCAAGATGAGCAACTTCTCGACGGGTCAGGACTGGGCGACGGCCGGCTGGGGGAGCCGCGGCCCGCAGTCGGGTGCTAGCAAGCAGGCTGCGCTCAACTCTGCGCGCCGCACGGGCAATGTGGTGACCGAGACCAAGTGTACGTTTCGTCGCTTTTGATTGGGCCATTTCTTCCCCCCGTGGTTTAACACCGACATGGATGGTGGCGCTTGATTGTCTCCAGTCGGCGCGGGCACCAACCGCAGCGCGCACACTGGCGCCGGCGCCAAGTCGCGCAAGCTCGAGGAGGACAACGACACCTTCAAGCGTATGTTTTTGCTTTTTAGGTTGGGTTTTTGGGTGGAAATGAGCGGGGTGCTGACGTGGATGGATATGCAGATGAAGCTGTGGACCGCAGTCTGTCGCAGGCGCTGCAGCGCGCGCGTCAGGAGAAGGGCATGACGCAGAAGCAGCTGGCGACGGCTATCAACGAGAAGCCGCAGATCATCGGCGAGTACGAGTCGGGTCGCGCGATCCCTAACGGCCAGATCATCTCGAAGCTGCAGCGCGCGCTTGGCGTGCAGCTCCCGCGTGCCCCCAAGAAGAAGGCCGCGGCCGCGCAGTAGAGACGACCGACGCGTTGATTTGAGACCGTCAGTTGCCGCTAGTGCGCGGGGGTAGCTTTTGTAACCAGCGGAGACCGAGGAGGAGGAGGGAGCGAGCTGTATCGCTCGCTCGCCCTGTTCCGAGCCTTCGCCTTCGAAGACACCACGTGTCGTCGGTAGATTAGCCAAAGCGGGCCTGCAGTGCATGTGCTTGATGAATATATAGAGCCGATTGCCGCACCGGACTTCAGCATTTATTGCGTTCCGACAGCGATATACCTCGTCGTGCTGGACGCTGCCGTTTTCTTCAGCTCCATCATCCCAGCTCGCACGGCACGATCCGGCAACTGGGAAGCGCTGAACCGTTAGCGTGAGCATACCGTTGCGGAAATAGCTACCGACTTGGTGTGGCGGTGCTATTTATTCAGCCGCGGTCGTTGCACCGGCATGTGAAGCGCATGAAACAGCTCGCGGCACCAGTGGCGGGCAGCGGGCAGCCAGGCAGGCAGGCGGCAGTACAACTAACTCCCCTTGCAAGGCGAGAGCAGGGTGGTCCAGGCTCATGGCGACTCCGGTATCGGTCTCCAAGGTCATCCCCACGTCGCCCACGGCGCTCTCCAAGCTCGGCAACGGCAAGCTCGAGGTCGAGCCGCACGGCAACAACGCGGACGTGGACGAGGTGGACGACAACGATGACACGCTGCTCGTGCTGAGCTCGCTCACACAGAAGGAGCGCGCGGCGCTGAGCGGGTCGTCGAGTCCGCGCGCGCCGTCGCCGGTGGAGGAGGAGCCAATGAGCTCGGCTTGGACGGATGCTCTGCTGGCCGTGCGCGAGCTGATCGCCGCCGCCGAGGCGAAAGCCAAGCGCAAGGCCTCGCCGCTCGCCATCGCCGCGGCGCGAGCGCGCGAGGAGACCGACGCGCTGGCTCGGCGGCTCGCGGCCGACGAGAGTCGCGAGCGGTTGGACTGGTCGCGGGTCTTGGCGCTGGCGACGGCGGCCCATGCTGCTCATCCGACTGCGTACGTCAGCAACATGGGTACACTTTCGATTCGGTGGCATCGAATGTGACTTTTTGTGTTTGTGTGAATGCAGGGGTACAACCAAGCTGGTGGCGTTAGCGCGATGCCGCGCGGACATTGAAGCGGCCAAGCTGCTCCTGGCGGGCGACGCCTCCAACCAGAACGAGGACGAGGAGGACAGTGAGGGCAAGGCCGAGACCCAGCTGGAGGAAGAGGACGAAGAGGATGAAGAGGACGAAGCGGACGAAGTGGACGAAAGTGAGGAAGACGATGAGGAAGATGATGAGGAGGAGGAAGACGATGACGATGATAACCTGGACGTGTCGAGCGACGAGGAGGTGCCCGTGCTGCCCATGCCGGACGAGGCGGGCAAGGCCGACCGCCACCGGCCGCTTTCGCTAACCGTGGCCGAGCCCAAGCGCAAGGGCGTGCAGGAGCCGCGACCGCCGCGCAACAACGACGAAGGCAGGCGCGCGGCCCGGCTCAAGTTCCAGTTCCCGGACGCAGATCTGCAGCAGCTCGCGGAAGACGGGTCGAGCCAAGCAATGCGGCAGCTCCGCCGAGGGTCCATGCTGACCACGGCCAAGAGCCCCAACCCACGCGCGGCGGCGCGGCGGCGCGTGAGCCTGGCGCCGTCGTCGACTGTGGTCATGGGTGCTGTGCCATTGCGCCGTGGCTCCTTCTCCATCAAGCGCAATGCACGGCCGATCCCAATGCCAATGATCCCTCAAGCGGTGGCGGTAGCACAGCCAGCTCCAGCGCCGTCGCCCGCTCGACCGGCGCTCGGCGCTCGATGGGCGGCACGCCGCAAGTCGACGAGCGCGTGCTTTGTCACAGCCAAGAGTCCGGCGCGTCGTGCGAGCTCTCGCAGTCCCCGACCGGCGTTCGCGCGGCTTGGACTCTCGCCAGTGCGGAGCCACACGCCATACTCGTTCACGACGGCGTCGATCCCCGAGGTAAGCGAGCTGCCGCTGTCGTCACCCAAGGTGCCGGCTCCGGCATCCACAACGAGCTCGCAGCTGGTGCTGCGTGTCCGCGAGCGGGCGAGCGACGGCGTCCCGGAGCTCGTGATGCGCAAGCTGCCAGCGCGCGCTGTCGTGTGGCACTGGCACGACAGGCGCATTCGCGTGCCGTTCGCGGCCATGGGGTCCATCGCGCTCGGGCCGCACCAGCACGGCGTCATGCTGCGCCAGCTGCGGTACGTCAAGGCCGCCATGCACGACCTGCCGTGGGCCAAGACCCACCTGCGCGACCTGCTCGCGCGCTACACCAAGCAGGACCTGACCAAGGAGGCGCTCTACCCGCAGCTCACCATGCTCAGCACGCAGGTGCAGCGCGAGGTGGCCGCCCACGCAGAGCAGACCAAGCAGCTCGTGGCGCGCAAGCAGCGGCTCACGGTGCAGCTCACGATCGCCACGGGCGTCGTCAATGACGTGCAGGTCACCAAGTACGGCCGCCGCGGGAAGCCGCACGACACGCGGCTGCGGTACGACCCGAGCGACCCGCTGCGGCTCCGCTGGGTGCGCAAGTCGGGCGACACGAGCGACGAGTGGCTCCCCGTCGACGAGATCCAAGTGCTCGAGCGCGAGACCGCGTTCAACCGCGAGGGCACCGTCTTCAAGCGCGCGGCGAACAGCAGCAGCAGCAGCAGCCTCCCCATCAAACCGGCGTGCTGCGTGTCGCTCGTCACCACCACGGGCCGCGCACTCGACCTGCAGGTCAAGTCGGCGATGCACCGCGAGTGGCTCGTGTCGGCGCTCACCGACATCATCGCGTTCGCCAAGCAGTTCAAGGCCGTCGGCGCCACCTCCGCGCGTCCGGTAGTAGCTCAGGCGTCGCGTCGCTTGATGTCGTCGTCCATGGTCGCTCGCCGCCTGTGACAGCGACACGCACTGCAGTTGATAGCGACGACCAACGAGAGAGATATTGCACGGCTGAGATTGAAAACAGGAGAAAACACGCGTTGATACCGAGAGCATTCACGCTGGGTACAGAGAGCTCGTGAAAATGACCGTGGATGGGTCTGGCACGCATCACTCCTTCTTGCTGCCGGTGATGTACTTGGGCTTCTTGGTCAGGATCCAGATGTAAAAGAGCGACATGGCGGCGCTCGACGACGCGAAGAAGCCCGCAGGGAAGAAGGCACCCGTCTTGTTGTACCGGTTGCCCATGACGACCGTCAGCGCACCCGACACGGCTGCACGGCATAATCAGGATTAGGACATGTAACACGATACTAACAGCAGCACTGAACATACCGAGCGAGAGCGCGGGCCACAGCTTCGACGTCACAGGCGTCTGCGTGTACTCGTTGTAGCTGCAGTAGCCCACGAAGCTGAGGAAGGCGCCAGAGGCACCGCCCGCGACCAGCGAGACCGTGCTGCCCGAGCTCAGGTAGCCGATGAAGCCGCCGATGCCGAGCATCATGCCGTACTGGACCGCCGGAACCGCACATTATGTCGAATGTTAGTGCGGCGCTCGAGCCAACCAAAGCGATACTGGGGTACCGTGACAAGGAGAGCAGAGGGGCGGACGTACGGGGATCGTGAGGCAGAAGTCGTACATGGCGCGCGGGTCGAAGGGACGAAGAGGCAGAAAGCGCACGTGGCGTGTCGGCGGTGCGAGCGCTCTTTCAGGTTGTGCAGATGCACTGGCGATCCAGTTCAACACACCCTAATGCAGCAACTTGCGACTATGGAGGCATGCTGGACGATTGCAATATTAGGGCGATCAACGATCGGATTCGCTGAAATGACGCGCCACACAGAAGCGCCATAAGTGGGTCCGCCACACCCGTGGCGGCGGGTACCCCCACATTGTATCATACCAAAAGTGGGTTTGATACACCGTAGTGCACGATAAGTGGGTGACTTGAAAAAATGAATCAAACCCTCTTTTGACGGAAACTAACCCTCTTTTGGCGAAATGCTTGCCTTGACAGGTGTGGCAGACCCACCTATGGCGTCCCACAAGTGTGGCTGACCCATTTATGGCGTCCCAGAGCGCACTGTTCGGGGTAGTTGAGCTTGCACGTCGGGGGCGGCAGTCAACACAAATTTGTACACAACAATTCCCGGGCAACAGTCTAATATCAGCCATCACGCTATTGACTGCGTTCGCTATAGCCTGCGATTATATTGTATTCATCTCTGGAAATAGATTTATAATTAGGTTTATACATGAGACGTCTACAACACGAGACTATACATTCGTAATTAATAGAGCACAACCTGTACATTCTCAACTCTTACGAATCCCAAGTGATGCGTTTTCCATTTGCGGGGGTGGCAAGTCGGGAGCCCTTTCGTCCAATAACTGATGCTTTATTAGGTATACATCCTTTCTCTCTTTTGGGTATTTTCCGAATATTTCTTCTTTCATACGCGGGCAATACACGCATAGATGTTCATACGCGGGCAGCAGTCGATCCGAGCCAAACCAGCTTTTGACAACGATTTATACAGCTCTCTATCGACTGCGAATGCTGTATAATCATCGCGGTCAATAGCTGTTTAGTCTAAAATGTAGGATAATCTATTATTACCCGCGATTATACTTTCCGTACATAATTGAGCATTTTCAGTTCCATCGGTCAATCATACAAATCATATCGATAAATGTGGGCCGCTCCACATTTCTTCATACGCGGGCAATAGACACGATAGATCTTCATACGCGGGCAGTAGACAGTTGCTAAATCGTTTCTTACCGCATATAAAACGCTATGTACCCATTTGTAAATCGTCGGTGGTTGATTGTTTTTATTTTTCATCACAATGATACATATTTTAGCAAAATGCAGTCCGCCACAGTGTGATATAATGTGCGGGTACCCGCCCACGACCAGATTACGGCCTAAATTATGGGAAATCCATCAGACACCACGGAGCGTAAACCGGCGTAACCCTCCCATGTAACTCTGTGACGTGTGAAAAAGGGAACACACTGTTCCTATTTTCACATGTCACAGACGAAAAGCAACGGAAATGGCCCGGATCCGTTGCAATTTCGTAATTATTATAAAATCATAACGGAACAATGTGTTCACTTTTTCACACGTCACACAAAACCATACTTCGTGCAAGAGTTACATAAACAGATCGTTTCAGAATCAGATTTTGAGCTGATAAATATCTGAGCCGAATTTGGTACAGTTTTGTAATTACTATTGAATAATTACGGAACAGTGTGTTCCCTTTTCCACACGTCACAGACGAAAACAAGGGCAAAATGGCGAGCGTAACCCAGGGTTACATTTCAATCAATACATATATAATGTTTGACAGGATCTTCTTGGCATGCTCTTTTTGACACGAAATACAATAAATTACCAAACCTTTTATATGGCATACTATGTGTATCGAGAAACACAGCTTAAGCTATCACTCTAATAGAGATACCTTTACAAACCAACAATCGGATAATTTTATCTAAGCTCAGAATCAATTCAATACGTCTCTTAGCGGTTTATACAGGTAAAATCAAATATTTTGCAGTTGTCAGGTCTTTGCATTAGTGAACATCACAGCATGCACAAACATTCCTGGTCATTAGTCAAATTCAATGTAAAATTGATAATGACAGCGTTTACTATTGACAACGATTGGTGTAAATTTTCTCTGGCATTAGTATATATGTATTCAATTTTTACAATACAATAGAATCCCGGGACTGAACATTGGTAAACATCGGAGTATACATCGCTCTACATTTCCTATACAAAATCAAAGTGAGATCCAACACATTTGCGAGGGATGAAGTCGTGGGCACCATACGACCGTATCTGCAAGTCTTGGCAGCAGACCGTCCATAAATCGTTCCTTACCGCATATAAAACGCTATGTTTCTATACTAAATCGTTAGGAGATCGGCAGTATGGAAAAAGTACAGTCAAGATTGGCAAACATGATCACACTCTCTTCCGCGCGCGTCTGCGGCATGGATCCCGTGGATTCGCGGACGCGGTTCAACGTCGCCAACTACCGTTGCCGTCGCGCGCCTGCGCTGCCATTGTCGATCCCCTCGCCCCGCTCGCCCCGCCTCCCTCGCCTTCCTATAGACGCTCTCCTCCCGTCGCCATGGGATCCAAGACTGGCTGTATGCTCCCCGCCTCCTGCCGCGTTGATGTGCATGTCGAGTTCTTTTGGCCAACTGCTGCTGCTTGTATCAGATGCGCTGTGCTGTTCGATGCTGTCGTTCACGGGCTTCGTCTTCCTCCTGCTCGTCGGTCTGCTCATGAAGGTGCAGCCGCAGTACATGAAGCTGAGCAAGAACGTCGAGGGCCCCGCTCCCGTGTTCGAAACTGGTAAGAGGGCGGGTGTGTGGATATCTCAGTTCGATCATGCCGTTGCTGATGCGCCATGCTTGCAGCCTGCATCTACGGGACGCTCTTCGTCGTGTCGACCATCTACTACCACAAGGAGAGCCAAAAGGAGGCCGCCGGCCGCATCAGCCGAGTCCAGTACCAGTTCGCCGAGGCCACGACGGACGAGCGTCGCCCGCTGCTGCAGTAACCTTCGTGTCTGCGTTCCCCGGCGCTCGCCTTGTTCCCACGGCACGTGTGATTAAATTTACTTTCATTCAATGTCTTCATCGTGTATCCTGTACTGCTAGTCAAACTGCTCGAGCAGTTGGTTCATGATCGACAGGGCTTTCCTCGGGTCCATCTTGCTCATGAGGGTACCGCCAGCACCCGCTGCCGCCTCAGAGCTTGCCGACTGACCCTGAACTTGCAGCATCAGCGCTCGCGTCGCCGCCGTCGCTGCGTACAGCGCAGCCTTGCTCTCGAGCAGCCGCTGCAGTGACCGCAGTCGTCGGTCCGCGTCGCTCCACGCGTTCTCGGCTGCGTCGCGGGCTTCATGGGTAGGCGCCATGGCCGCCATGCGAGCGCGCACCGACATCAGGTAGTGCCGCAGCACCCGCGCCGAAGGCACGAACACATGGTGCATGTCACGGTGGATATGCAGCAGGTCCACGATCGTCTCGACTGCGCGCACCTCGTCCTTGACAATGTCTTCATCTACGGGGTTTCTCGCCAATGCCCGCTTGCTTGCCGTCGACTGCTCCTGGAATGCCGTCAGGTTGACGAGCACGCCGAGCAGCTGATGCAGCAACTCAACGTGAGGCCGACTGCGGTTTAGACCCCGAATGGCCGCGAAGATGGTGTTGGCGATGCGCAGCTCGACACACTTGAAGCAGCACTCACGCGAGTACCGCGTGCACACCTCGATCGTGTGGCTTGCGAACAGCATCTCTTGGAGCCGCTTGCCGTGCATCAGCATATGGAGCGCCATGTCCAAGCGTCCACCTAGCGTCAGCGGCTGCGCAGGCGGCTGCGGACGAGGAGGGTGGCCAAGAGGAACAGGAACACGAAGCGCGCCACCGCTGACCGATTCGCGCTGCCGCTTCTGCTCGCTCATGTTGATGGCCGGTCCCTCGATCACCAATGGCATCTTCGCGAGCTTCTTGCGATGCATGGTCACCTTCGGGTTGGCAACATGCATGCGGACGAGCGATCCGCGCCACCACGACTGGAGCTTCTTGCCTGCGCCAGAGATGACCTTCGCCTGTCGTTGAGGGATGATCACGCGTTCCAGCACACACTGAGCAATGGTTCGGCCCGCACGGCGCACCACCTTCTGCCGCAATGCATCCAGCGCTTGGCGACGACGACGCGCCTCAGCCAGCTGATGTCTCGTGTGCCATTTCCACCACAACCGCACCCACCACTGCTGAAGCTTCGTTGCTGCCAGCTCGTGTAGACGGCGAACTTCTCGCTTGTGCTCTATCCGAGCAGCAATTTCGCAACGCAGCCGGAACGAACTCCAATGCCATGAAATAATGGACGCCGCCATATTTCGCATCTGCTGCCACTTGACCCGTCTCGTCTTCTCCACTCGCGCAGCAATGGCACGCCGCAATCGGAAGGCACTCCAGCACGATGATATCGTCCATGCCGCTGTTTTGCGAGCTTGTTGCCACTTGATCCGTCGAGTGTTCTGGATTCTAGCAGCAATCGCGCGACGAAGGCGGTACGAACGCCAGCAGGACGAAATCGCGTCGACTTGCGCTCTTCTCTTCTCCAAAAGTCCAGCCCGCAATTGTGTCCAACGCGCTCGAACCAGCAGTGATCGGCGCCGACGATGGCGAGTCAAACGTCTTGTGTACCAGCTTTCGATGCGCCAGCATGCCATCAGCACACGGAGGTAGCGAAGCTGGAAGCGCAGAGCAAAGTAGTCGAAGCGACGAGATCTGACCAGCCACCCGCGCACTGTCTTCTGGATCTTGACAGACGCAGCGCGCAACGCAGCGAACTTCCGTCGTACCACGAAGCCTCGGAACGCTGCTTGGATCCGAATCGCAGCAATGTTGCGCTTCCGAGCAATATACTGCCGAAAGTCGTTTTGAATGCGAAATGCCGCGCGGAACTCCACTTTCCGACGCAACCTCAGCAGCTGGTGTGTTCGCCGCCGCTCTTGCTCGTCCACCATTCGTTGGTAGCACTGCAACATGGAGTAAAAGTACTGCAGCGCCTGGTACTGCCGCATCCGTCGCCAAACGCGGACATTGCGTTGCAGCACGACAGCCGACCAGCGCATAGTTTGATACCAGCACCGATACAGATACCCACGCGTCGCGGACTGGATCTTCACAGCTGCTGCCACTCTTACTTGACGGTCTACAAACGCCCGATACACGCCCTGAATCTTCGAGGTTGCTCGGACGAGCGTCCGAGTCTTCAACTTGCGAATTTGCACCTCGCGCTTGCGCTGAGATTCTTCCTTCTTGGTTTCGTACTTGACGAGCACGTCGTAGAAACGTGAGAGCGCCTTGAACTGCTTGCGACGTCGCCAGACTCGTACGTTGCGTTGAAGCACCTTGGCGCTCGCCTGTTCTTGTACAAACTGCTTACGCTGAACGTGGCACCGATAAGCGCTTTGAATCTTCGTTGCGCAGTGCATTTCCTTCAAGTGCTGCTGTCGACCCCAGCGAGTGAGACACCGCCGCCATCCGCGCTGGATAATGGCAGCATTTGCATGCAACTTTGCCCACAACTCTCGCCGTCCTTGCCGCAGAATTTGACGATACACGTGGCGCTTCCAGGAAAGCTGGATTTGCACAGCAGCAAGCTGACGGCGCTTGATAACATCCCGGCGCCAACGACGAGCGTACTCGCGAGACAGATAGTTCCACCACACCTCTTCAATCTTGAGACAGCTTGCTTTCATGACCTTGCGGTGTTCGATCCTGCGCTGTACGGCCTGTCGGGCCTGTCGTTCCACCTCTGTCTTGTATTCAACGTGCTTCACCCAAACACGCTGGATCTTAGCCGCAGCAGCAGAGTATACCACCATGTTCTTCCGTTCAACGAACGAGTGTTTCCGCCGGAACGCACGCTGGATAGCAACCACGCCCTTCCTCATCTTCATGTACTGCTTCCGTTCCCAGGATGCTCTCACAATGCTCTTCACCTGGTATGCCGCACGCAGCAGCTTGCGGCACTGGCGGATCGCCAGACGCTTCGTGCTCGACGTGTACCAGAACCGCTGGATGATCCGAGCGCTCTTGTTCTTCTTTCGCCGCATCTTCAGTCGGATCAGCGGGCTCAACCACCAGCGCTTCAGCCGCGACGCAGCATGGATCTCCTTGCTTGACTCCATCAAGCGGGATTGCAAGTAGCACACAAACGTCACGACCATCTTCTCCTCGGGGGGGTTCTTCGAGTGATAATACTGAGGCATCATCACCGGGATCTCGCCCAACTGTTTCACGCGCGCGTTCACCAGCGCAAAATGGCGGCTTTCGTTCGCCAGCAGCTCTACCTCACTCCGATTCTCAGCAGGATCACCCAGCGTTGGAGCAATGTCCGCTTTCGACAGCAGCATTGGATGATAGTAGTGCATCAGGTAGCAGAGCACACGACCATCAGCAAACGACGTCGTGAAGTCGTGGATCTCCACCATGTAGTTCGCACACACGGCTCGGCACCACTGCAGCAGCAAGCTGTACACTTGGTCTTCATTCGGGAACGACAATGGCGCAGCATGCTGCTGTTCGTCGAAAAACTCGCGAGCGCGGAAACTCATGCGACCAAGCACCCGCTCAATCTCGACACCAATTGCATCGATGTCGACCAGCGACTGCAGCTGGAAGCAGCTGATGAGCCTCCAGAGCAGCGCGAGCGTCTTTTCGCGATGACCATCAACAATATCCTTCGCTAATTGCTCGAGCAGCTTCTCATCAACCTTGGAGCGCAAACTCGCAAAACCAGACGAAGAAATACGCACTCGGCCCTTCAGCTTCCTTGCAGATGTCGCGGAACTGCGGATCATCGTGCCACGCTTCGATTTGACGTCCTCGAGAATGCTGGTGCCGCACTTCTCCTGTAAATAGTTCAAACAGATCTCGACATTGTGGACCTTCTGCAATCGCGACAGCGCCGGGACGCGTAGGAAGCTCGACAGCTTGCGGTCTGGAGGGTTAGTTGTTTCATCTTGCTGCTCCTCAGCTGGACTGGGCGTCGCAGTCAACGCCTCCATCAGCTTCGCCAAGCGAACGCCATCACGCAGATCCACTGCTAGTTTTTTCACCTCGAGATTCAGTTCATCCAATGGAGTCTGCTCGTGTTGTACTTCGTAACCAAGCTGCTTTAGATGACGATCGATGCGACCCTCGGCAGCGAGGAAAAAGCGGCAAAACTCCGTGACCATCAGTTGAGACTTCTTCACATTCGTAGCGGCTGCCTCTTTGAAATGATCCTGTGGATCCTCGGCCTTGTCATTCCCGATTCGAAACAGGCACGGGAAATGAACAAACTTGTCAGCTCGGTGATCAATTGCTCGATCCAGGAACAGGATCAGCATCAGGAATTTCAGGATAAATGTCTCCATCAGCGAATCGTAGTACTCGCGTCCGTTGATTCGTTTCTTCTTGCTCATGAACCCATTGCCTCCGTCGTGTCCATTGACTGAGCCGTCGATTGGCGTCTTCAGGTTCTTGACCAGTCGGAACTTCTTTGCGATGTTCGAGTCTTTGATCAGGTGGTTCAAAATAATCTGTCGGAGCACGAGCGGCATCTTAGTGCTCTCCTTCTTGCGAGTCGACTTTCGTGCAGTTGTCGCACTGAACACTGCGCGAAGTGAGCAACGCTCGTGCTTCAATACTTGATGTCCCAACACTGCCTCCAACCCGAGGCACAGCCAGACCGGATGGTAGTTGTTCAGCAGACAGATCAACTCTTGCTGAAGACCCACGTCCGCATACACTGGGCGGTCAGAACGGCACAACAACTTCTTGCACGAGATCTCTTCCTGAAGGTCGAACAAAATGTCGTCCATTCCCGGAGAGTGATAAATCTCCACCGCCGCGCGCGACCATTTGATCTCCATACGCTTTTGAGCCAAGACACGCAGTGACGAAAAGTTGAACCGGCGTCGAGCGAGTCGCGACTTGGCGTTGTCGCTCAACAGACGACTCGCGGAGAAATCGTCGCCTGTATCGCCACTGGACTCGGTCTCATCGGTCATGCGTTGATTCGTGGAGTCAATCAGCACATAGTTGATCCACTTGGTGAACCCTTCTTCCTGCTTCGACATCCAGTTCTCATCGTAAAACTCTTGTCGTTGCTTCCACCACGAACCCGCATACGGCTTTGCCTTGGAATCGCCCTTGGCGGTCGAACGAACCAATGCAGACGCAGGCGCTTTCGCGCCAGAGGCTGCCTCATGCGGAATCACCAACAAGTCAGACTCATTTGCCGCAAAACGAACCGTGCTGCTCCGTCGACGTTTGGCCGGGCGTCGCCTCGTCGGAGAAAACTCCAGCATCAGCGATCCTCGACGTTTCGCAGCTGAATTCACGGCTGATCTCGAGTCGCTCGTCGGCTCAGGTGCCTGGGATCGTGCCAGTGGGATGGTAAACGAAACAGAAGTGGCTGGCTGCGCGTCCTCGTCGGGGTGATCTTGCTCAATGACAAGTGTCGAATGAGCTGTCGGCTCTCGGTTTTCCGCCACCACCAGCTCGGCGATCGGCGTGAGTGCGCCTCCACTCCGCCTGCGTCGTCCGAACCTCGACCTCTTGCTGGCGCGCGGACCAGCCGTTCCTGTCGCTCTGCACCGCAGCTTGAACTTATCGTTGACCGTAAATCGCAGCTCGGCATTCACGACATGGCCAGCGTCGCACTGGTTTGGCTCGAAGCTAATGCGCAGCACCATCGACTGCTGAGCATCGACAACGCACATGTGAAGATCGCACTTGAACCGGGGATGAGCCTTCTTGCGTGACGAACCAGGGCCATTCGCAGCGCCGCCGATCGGCTGAGTCAGCGCGTACCCTTCGTACTTGACACGCGCGTTGCCGAGCTCGCTCGGGTTCGTCAGCGTCAACCGGAGACTGCGTCGCGATCCCGCTGCCACTTTACCGAACGACATGACCGGCACAGTCGTAAAATCGTTCACCGACATTGTCACCTCTTGAACAGCTCTGGTGTGATCATCGTCGTCGTCGTCGTCCAGCGGATCGACAGCTAGCCTTGCATCTGCGACAGAGGTGCACGACACATTGCCCATGTCTTGTCGACGCGCTTTGCTCGGGATAAACCCTCCGCTGTCGTCGCTCTGACCCAGCGAGCGCTTGCCGAGCACGCTCACGTTCGCCGTGACGTACAGGTCGCCGGTGGCGTCGTCCTTGCTCTCCTCGTCTTCGTCGCTCGCCTTGTCTTGGCCAGGGATCGTCCACCGGCTGCCGCGCGACACTGTGATGTGTTGGAACCGCTGTTTGTCCACGACGGACACGGTCGGCAGCGTCCATGCCGCTCCGCCTTTCCGATCGGAAAGTGCGTGTTTGGGCGAGCGGTTCTCCTTGCCGAGCGGTAGCGTCCGAGGCGTTTCGCTTGGTCCCGCGCCTCGGTCATCGTCGCTGTCGCGGTCGTTCTCGACAATGCCTGGCGCGTCATCGCTCCTCCCCGCGCCAGTGTCGATCGTCAGGTTCGGCCTCGCGAACGGGTTGACGCCGGTGCGCGCTCCCCACCTGCCCGCGAGCTGCGGGCCGGTGTCGGTGCCGCCGCCGCCGCCGGGCATCGTCTTTGGCGAGCGCTTCTGCCTTTTTTTCCTTTCGCGCGCGCGCGCAGTGAGTGTCCGCAGGCAACCCGAATACAAGGCCTCGACAGTTTGAAAATCCGCAGAAACGGGTTTAAAATAGTTTCAAGAATTACAAAAAGCGTCTTCATAAGATCCGAGGACACTATTATTCCGAACCGCTCTTTACATCTATTACAAATATCGCTCATTGATGAAGCTGCATTCCGACCAGTAACTGGCCAATAGAATACCGTTGCAGCATCAATCCACCGTCGTTCGAGGTTCAAAATCAAATATCGAAGCACAAAATCGATGCTGAAGCATAATTCGAGCTCTCTCATTCATACCGTGATTTTCGATGATTTTGGCGCTATCGCAGCATTTCAGCGAAACGGCGGTCTCGACAAGTTGCATTCTCGTCGTTCGAGGTGGCGCATAGGCGTTTTGGTTCTCTCTCTAGCAGCCATCTCGCGTGTCGAAACCCACAGTCGCCCACTATCCTCACTCAGCCGCCCCTTGCACCACCGCCCAACGCCCGTCCTCACTAGCTTGTTTGCGCACCTCGCTTGGTCAACGGCAACGGAGTCATAGCGATTTGGAAAGATCGCTCGTTCATCGCTCGTGGTTTTCGCTCCCTTATGTTCGAACGCTGGCCTCATCATCTCATGCGTCCCGCCAACCAAACGGTGCGCATCCGCATCTCCAACGTCTCGCATCCATCATTGCTTTTAGGCGTCCGTTGGTTCAAGTCCATCGCAGCATCCATCCCGACACGCCGCTCCTCACCCAGGCTCGCACCCAAGCGCCTCCCAGCGTCTCGCTCTATTGAAGTGAACATCTTCCGTCGAGCGCGCCAGTCCTCAGTCATACCAATTGCCATTTTGCTATGGAGTGCGCCATGGACGGTGAGCGCTTCGACAGCCTGTCCACTCGGGAACAATCGACCAGAATGTCGAGAGAAACTCTCATTCTATGAAGGACGGCATGTTGGATAAAATCTAGCAATAAAGTCGCTTTGATCGTGCGAGTCTCCCCTTCTTCTCGCCGCTTACGCAGTCAGCTGCTCAAGGTAGCCGCCCTCGCGCGCGAGCTCGTAGAAGACGCCGCCGGTCTGGCGGGCGAGCGCCGCGGGAGCGTCCGCCTCGACCACGCGGCCGTCGCGCAGCACCACGATGCGGTCGCAGTGGAGCACCGTCGCGAGCCGGTGCGCGATCGTGAGCACCGTCGCATCGACGAACTCGCGCTCGATCATGCGCTGCAGCTTGTGCTCGGTCGCGTGGTCGATCGACGCGGTGGCCTCGTCCATGACAACGATCCGCGACTGGCGCAGCAGCGCGCGCGCCATGCACAGTAGCTGCCGCTCGCCGACACTGAAGTTCTCGCCGTTCACGTGCAGCTCGTGCTCGAGCTTCCCGTCCAGAGCCGAGATCATGGACTTGAGCCCGACCTTGTCGAACGCCAGCCAGATGGACGCGTCGTCGAACTCGTCGAACGGGTCCATGTACGCGCGCATGGAGCCCTGGAAGAGCACGGGCGACTGCGGGATGATCGACAGGCGAGAGCGGAGCGTCACGAGGTCGACCATCGAAATGTCGACGCCGTCAATGGTAATGCGGCCCGACACGAGTTCGTTGATTCGGAACAGTGCCATGGTGAGACTCGACTTGCCTGCACCCGTTCGCCCGACGATGCCGACCTTCTCGTTGCCGCGGATCTCGAACGACACACCCTTGAGAACAGGAGCTCCGCCGGGCTTGTAGTTGAACACGACCTTCTCGAACGTCACCGCTCCATGGGACGGCCAGCTGTCGGCTTGCTCGATCGAAGGCTGCTCACCTTCCTGCGGAATGCCAATGTACTCGAGCACACGCTCCGGACTGACCATCGTGAGTTCGAGTCCGGACCACTCCTCGACGAGGTAGACGATGCCGTCGTCGATAGACACGGCGTACATGAAGGCCAAGCCCACCATGCCGGGAGACAAGACGTTCCGGAGGTACACGAGCGCCGCGACGATCAGCGTGACGATGCCACATCCGACGAGCTGGATGCGGATGGCGAACCACTGGTTGACGACGACTTCCGCGAACCAAGCACGGCTGTTGGCATT
Source organism: Phytopythium cucurbitacearum (nom. inval.) (assembly GCA_023336425.1). NCBI lineage: Eukaryota > Oomycota > Peronosporomycetes > Pythiales > Pythiaceae > Phytopythium > Phytopythium cucurbitacearum (nom. inval.). Next base: position 40,951 of record JAADXC010000075.1, on the reverse strand, counting down.
GATCAAGCGCGAAATCTCGTCCGTCGCACGCTCAACAAACACCGGACCAAAGGCTCGCAAAGTGCTCACGCCTTCTTCAGAGAGGGTCACGTGGCTCAAGATCGGGGACTTCGCGACCTTGAACAGCCGCGTGATCTCGCGCGACGGCGCCAAGTAGAATTGGGCAACGCGGCTGTACACGTACGCCAGCGGCAGGAAGAACACGGAGGCGTACTGGATGACGTACATGGCCGTGCCGAACCGTGCGATCGTGAGCGCCGACGACACAAGCACGTCGCAGACCGAGAACTGGAGCTCCGTGTCAATTGCCGAGATGTCCTCAGCGTACCGGTTCACAATTCGCCCTATGGGGTTCGCGTCGAAGAACCGCAACGGCGCGTGAAGGAGCGACTGCGTCATGGTATCGAACAGGTAGCGTGAGCCTCGAATACCGAAGTACACCCCCGTTGACGACCGTAAAAGCACAAACACAGCCGTGCCAAGTCCCAGCAGGCCATACACCGTCAAGTTGTACTCGACCGCCGACACCGACGAGTCCGAACTGCTCGTCCACTTACTCAGCCACAAGTCGCTGCTCACACGGAAGCCCTGCCATCCCGCGAGAATCAAGATGTACGTGATGGCAGCTTTCCATCCGCCGACAGCGTTGAAGTATGCCATGAAGACCGACTTGTCGACGCGGCCCTCGTGCCGTGCCTCTTCTTCGACCAAGACGCCACTTGCAAGGTCATTGTTGCTGTCGTCGACCACCGCCGGTTTCTCTCCTTCTTCAGGCTGCTCAGCTGTGTGCAGTGTCATGGTCTCGAACTCATGCCGTGATTGCTTCAGGTCCGTCCTATCAACGCGGACAGCTCCATTCTCGAGCAGCACTTTGCAGTTCGCTACGGGTGAGTTGATGATCTCCGGGTTGTGAGTCACCAGGATCACAATCTTGTCGGCCAAGAAACCGCAAATGCACTTGCTGAAGATTTGGCTCTGCACCACGGCGTCGACCGCCGCCAGCGGACTGTCAAGAATGTAAACATCGGCATCGGTGTAGCACGCGCGGGCCAAAGCTAGCCGGGCCTTCTGTCCTCCAGACAAGTTGATCCCCTTCTGCCCGATCTCCGTCTGGTCTCCAGCTGGGAACTGCTTCAGGTCGGGACCAAGACAGCATGCGTCAAGCACAGCTTCATACTTGGCGGCGTCGAACTCGTGGCCAAACAAAATGTTGTCGCGAATAGTGAGGTTCTGGATCCACGGCTGCTGCGCGTAGTATGCGATCGTCAGTCCCCGAGGCATGTAGAGTTGTCCGCTGCTAACTGGAAGCTCGCCGATCAGGGCCGCACAGAGGGAAGACTTGCCTGCGCCGACTCCTCCATGAACGACGACAAGATCTCGCTGCTTGATGGTCAAATTCACACTGTCCAACACCTGCCGCCCGCTGGAGGCAACCTCACCGTCACTCGAGCTGGAGCTGTCGCTTGCTGGAGCCGCAGCGTACTTGAACGACGCATCTGACAGCCGGATAATCACTCCATCACCTCGAAATCCAACTGGAGCTTCGCGAGTGATACTGCTTTCGTCCACGTCAGGCAAGTTCATGTATCTCGTGATGCGACCGATCGAGATTTTAGACTGGGCGAGGCCCTGGATAGCTTCGGGAAGGTTCACCATCGCGCCGCTCAGTGAGTCAAAGAGCATCATGCTCGTGAACACCGTGGCTGCCGTTAGTGGCTTCCCGAGCACGAGAGCATACACCACGAACGTGACGACCGAGACAAAGATGGGCGTGGTCCAGAACAGGCAGATCATCACGGCAATCATGTACAAGTACTTGGAGATCGCGCGCATCTCCTTGTCCCGCCACGAGCGGATCTTGGTGAGGAACTTGCGTTCCCAGGAATTGAACTTGACGATCTGGATGGCGCCGAACACCTCCTTAATGGCCCGCATCCGGCCATCCTTTGTTTCCATGATGACATCGTACGCATCGGTGTATCCCTTGGCGACATACGTGTTGAGCACAAGCGAGAGCACAATGACGGCCAAGCCCGCGAACGCCGCGACGTCAAGCACCAAATACAGCACGTAGATGACGACGCTGATGTGGATCGGCGCGACCCAGACGTTGTTGAGCTGGAAGCCCGTCCAGATGAAGTTGTCGATGTCGGCCGTGAACAAGTTGGAGAGGTCGACGACCTTGTCCGACTTCTTGGACTCCTCCCCATCCCCATCCTCACCCTCTGACGACGCAGAAGCTCTGTGCTCCATTGTCGAGCTGCGCCGCATCGCCTTTTCGAACAGCAAACCCTGCACCGCGACGTTGAGACGGAGCAGCGTGACCTGAATACCGAAGTAAATGTGCGCTTGCAGGAACGAGAGCACGATCCGCGACGCGACCAGCGCGGCCAGCCAGTACAGCAGCACCTGAAGGTCGAGCCTGTCCGGGGACGAGAACTCGTCGATCATTCGGTTGAGCACCACCGGCGCAAACACGCGGCACGCGGCGACGATGAGCGAGCCGCAGCCGCAGATGAAGAAGTCGCGGCCGAACGTGAACGCGAGCGCCTTGACGACGGACTGGCCGCGGAGATTGTACTGCCGTCTGAGCTCTCTCGTGGCTGCGGCGGCCGAGAGGCGGTCGTCCAGCTCCCACAGGTCGTCCTGGTTCAGCTGCCGAGTGTTGCCAACATCCATGACAGGGTAGGCGAACGTGAAGAAGATGCGCGACCACCACGCTGTAGGTGGCGGCAGCTTGATCCCATCGTTTACCGAGTCGCTCGCGTCCAATTTGCGGTGAAACGTGGCATACTTGTTCTGCGGCGCCGCGCCGAGCAGTAGCCCCGATGTCGACGACGCGGGTGACACTGTCATGACCGAAGAGGTTTTGAGACTGACGCCGTCATCCGCGTCGACTCATGCCCGCACCAACACTCACGGTCCAACACTCATGGTTATCTCCACCGCAGGTTTTTGCGGTCTTTCATTGGCCACCACCACAGCGAATGTTCGCGCATGTTGCTGCTGGCAATGGTGGCATGTCAGTGGCAACGCCAGCGACGGTTTCGGCATGGCACGGCGCGCTTGAGGATACATGGTATCACGTTGGAATCTCCCTATGGCATGTGGTAGTCTGCGCTCGACGAGGCGGGTACATTCGTAGCAAGCAAAGCGACAGGCTTTGCCAAGTTTGTGGCAATAAGGACAGCACGATCGCGGATGTAAGGCGGAACAGCGCACGCAGTCGCGAAGCCATCCTTCCCAACTCGATTCGGAGTCGTGGCAGCAGCCAACCTCCAACGAGCTGTCGATCTGACGATGGTGGACGCTGTCGCTCTGCAAAGCTCGTTCGTCGTTCACACACTGGCACTGCTTCTCGGCGTTGTGATACGGCAAAGCCAAGGCCAAAGCCAAGGCCATCGATCGTCGCGAGCAAGTGGCGTCGACATGAGCGCTAAATGGGCTAGGAGACGGGAGGGGGAGGGCAGCGACGGAAGCAGCAGCAGCTGTGGGCACGGGTCGACCAGTCGGACGGGCAAAACAGTCCATTCCTTACGGTTGCTTAGCGCGACCGGGCGGGCGTCGCGCGGCCTGCTCTACGAAGGCGAGCCGCGAGTCGTTCCGACCTCGGGAGAAAACCCCAGAGCAGCTTCCTATTAAATTGACACGCCGAGCGGTCTCGACACAGCAGCTTAGTAGTCGCCGTCGTCGCCGAACATGTCCATGCCGCCGCCCAGGTCCTGTTTCGATACATATCACCAGCACACGCGTTAGCATCCTACCAAGCACAACACACACACACGATCCCCCTCCATCCAAGCAGTCTCAACGTACGGCATCCTCCTCCTCCTCCTTGGCGGCCTCCTCCTTCTTAGGGGCCTCCTCGGCGGCACCCGCGGCACCGGCGGCACCAGCCGAAGCGGCAGCGCCACCGGCACTCGGGCCACCCGACGCGATCAGCTCGAGCACCTTGCCCTCCTTGGAGAGCAGACCGGCGAAGAGCGACGGCCAGTAAGGCTCGACCTCGTTGCCCGACGCGTGGATGATGGCGTTGATCGAGTCAGCCGTGATCTCGGCCTCGCCGTCGAACAGGATCAGCGACGCGTACGAGACGCAGAGCTCGTCATGGAGCTCCTTGGGGATGCTCGACTCGGCGTGGTGGTGCATGGTGAAGAAGGGGTTCCTGGTTATTAGGCGCTGCTTCCCGACAGAAATGCTCGCCGCGAAAGCGTCCGGTGCCAGTCAAACAGGACCGCGACGCCTATTGGTTGGCGGCCAAGCGAGCGTGCCTTGACACTCCGCTCAAGTACGAATCGAGATCAGGCGTAATTACGTCGAGGGATGAGGTAAAATTTCGAAAGAATGCCGTGAAAGTGACATGGCTGCGTTTTGGACGCAAAATGGGTACAGAGTCGAATGTAGGCAGCATGTGATCGCCAATCTCGTCCACGGCGCACTCCTTGCAAAGGTTTACAGTGTTGCAAGCAACCTGCAGCGCCACACACCTGACTGTAGCAATGCTGTGAGCACTGGCGCTGTCTCGTATTTGATCGTTGCAGCAGGCGCGCAGGATGGAGATCAAGATTCCCGCTAAATGACGTCGAATTCATGCGGTGATTCGTGGCATGTCGACGAAGCAGCTCGAGGCCGAGGATAGCCATATGAAAGCCACTACAGGTTGACGAAATCAGCACTATGCCGACCGTGCGCTTACAGAACGCTGGTGTGGATACGTTGCAGACGTGAAGTCAAGTGCACGGATGTGATTTGATGGCAATACGACTCGATCTGACATATTGTGCTCCTCCTAGTATTGCTGGCGCCACAACTGCAAATGCCAGAGCAGTTACAGTGACAACATTCATGCATTCACCGCGCCAACTGATCCAGATACCCGCCCTCGTTGGCCAGCTGGTAGAACACGCCGTCGTCGTGCTGGATGAGCTTCTTCGGCTCATCAAACTCGACCACGACTCCATCGCCCAGCACCATGATGCGGTCGCTGTGGAGCACCGTGCCCAAGCGATGCGCAATCGTAAGCACCGTGGCGCCAGCGAACTCGCTTAGGATCGTGTCTTGCAGCTTCTGCTCGGTCTCGTGGTCGATAGACGCAGTGGCCTCGTCGAGCACCACGATGCGCGACTGGCGAAGCAGCGCGCGAGCCAGACACAGCATCTGTCGCTCGCCGACGCTGAAGTTCTCGCCGTTCTCGCTCAGCTCGTGCGCTAGTTTCCCATCCAGCGCGGTGACCATCGGCTTTAGCCCGACCTTGTCGAACGCCGTCCAGATATCGTTGTCGTCATATTCGCCGAAAGGGTCCATGTACGCCCGCATCGAGCCTTGGAAGAGCACGGGGGACTGTGGGATGATGGCCATCCGGGACCGCAACGTCTGCAGATCGAGGGTCGCGATGTCGACGCCATCGATCAAAATTTGTCCGGAGACCAATTCGTTGATGCGGAACAACGCCATAGTCAGACTCGACTTGCCAGCACCGGTGCGTCCCACAATGCCAATCTTCTCGTTGCCGTGAATGTCGAACGACACTCCTTTCAACACATTGTCGCCGCCGGGTTTGTAGTTGAAGACAACGTTCTTGAACGAGATGGTGCCGCTGCTCGGCCAGGTCGTCAGATCTTGGCTGAGTTGCGAGGTCTGGTCGGTTCCGTTGTTTCCTTCGCGCGAAATACCAATGTACTCCATGACGCGCTCCGGGCTCACCATGGTGACTTCGAACCACGACCAGATCTGCACGAAGTTGCCGAGCTCTGAGTCGATGTTGACTGCATACATGAACGCAAGACCGACGATCCCAGGAGACAGCGAGTTCCGCAAGCCCACGAGGGTTGACACGATGAGAACGACGATGGCGGTGCCGACGAGCTGCACACGAAGCGCGAACCATTGGCCCACCAAGATCTTGGCCGCCCACGCGCGGTTGTTGGCGTCGATTAGCTGGTAGCTTTCGCGGATCGCGTTGTCCACGTATTTGGGGCCAAACGCGCGCAACACCACAATGCCCTCTTCGGCCTGTGTCACGTGGCTCAGCACGGGCGACGCTGCCACTTTCATCAGCCGAGAGATCTCGCGCGAAGAGGCCAAGTAGAATGTCGCGATCTTGTAGTACACCCACGCCAGCGGCAGGAACACAAGCGCCGAGTACTTAATCGCGTACGCTGCAGTTCCGAGTTGCGCGAGCGTGACCGCCAATGCGACAAACACACCTGAGGTCGAGAAACCCATTCGAAAGTCCACAACTGAAATGTCCTCGGAGAACCGGTTGATGATGCGTCCGATCGGGTTCGCGTCGAAAAACCGGAGTGGGGCGTGAACCAGCGCATCGGTCATGCCGTCAAACAAATGGCGAGCTGCACGAAGCCCCACAAACGCAGACAGCATCGTTCGGACGAACACCATTACCGCTACGCCGAGTCCGAGCAGTGCATAGACTTGAATGTTGCGCGATGCCGACTCGGTCGCTCGCTTCTCATCACCAGTCCAGTAGCTCAGCCACAGGTCGCTGCCGACCTGGAATCCTTGCCACGCGATCAGCACCAGCAAGAACAGCGTCGCCATCTTCCATCCGCCGAGAGCGTGGAAGTAGTTGACAAACACTTCCTTTTTCACACGACCCTCCTGGCGTCCTTCCTCCTCGATCAACACCCCGGCAGTCGACAGAGTCGATCCTTCATCAGACTGCTTGTCGTCACTTGTTTCGTCGATTTCACCAAGCACTATCGAAGATCCGATCGCACGGCGGCTCTGAACAACCTTCGGTCGGTCACACTGGACAGTTCCGCCATTCACGTGAACACTGAGCGTTGCGACCCCAGAGTTCACGATCTCCATGTTGTGCGTCACCAGAATGATCGTCTTGTGCTCCAGCAGCGTGCAGAAACACTTGGAGAAGATCTGAGCCTGCACGATCGCGTCCACAGCAGCAAGGGGGCTGTCGAGGATGAGGATGTCGGCGTTCGAGTAACACGCTCTGGCCAGCGCAATCCGAGCCTTCTGTCCTCCCGAGAGGTTGACACCCTTTTGACCGATCTCGGTACGGTCTCCAGCTGGGAACTGCTTCAAATCTGGTCCGAGGCAGCACGCATCGATCACGCGTTCATATCTTTTGATATCGAACGGCTCGCCGAATAGGATGTTGTCGCGGACGGAACGGTTCTGGATCCATGGCTGCTGCGAGTAGTACGCTATGCGCTCGTCTCCATGAACAAACACGTTTCCAGACATAGCAGGCAATTCTCCAAGCACCGCAGCACACAACGAGGTCTTCCCAGAACCGACCACGCCATGAACGACCACGAAGTCCCCATCACGAACTGAAAGGTTCACATTGGACAGAACAACTTGTCGATGTGACAGCTCTTCGGTCGAGGAATAGTCTTCACCTTGCTCGTAATGGCTGGCTTCCCAAGAGAACGACGCGTTCTCCATCTCGATCACCATTCCATCATCGATATTCTTGATGCTTGCCTCTTGGTTGGCCTTGGAGGACTTCACTTCGTCAGTCTGAAGATACTTGTAGATCCGCTTGAACGCGATGCGCGCTTGGATCAAATACTGGATGGACTCGGGGAGTTTCAATAGCGGCTCGCGGATCAAACCGAACAGAGCCATCGCGGTGAAAACCTTCGAGGCGGTGAGTTGTTTGTCCAGAAGGAGCACATACGTCGCGAACGACGCGACCGAGACGCACACGGGCGACGTCCAGAACAGGAAAACCGTGAGCGAGAGCAGGTACATCCAGCTCGCGATCGCGCGCATCTCCTGGTCGCGGATCGGATGGATGCGGTCGAGAAACGGCGTCTCCCACGCATTGAGCTTGACGATCTGGATAGCCCCGAAAAGCTCGCGCACCGCCTTCTGACGCGCGTCCTTGAACCCCATGATCCGCCCGAACGCAGTCGTGTAGCCCATCGCAAGCAGGAAGTTGAGGCTCATCGTGAGCGCGATCACACCCACACCGGCAAACACCGCAACATCCAAGATACGGTACAGCATGTAGACGACAATCGCAATCTGGATCGGCGCCATCCACACGTACTGGATCTGCGAGCCGGCGAGGTAGACGCTGTCCATGTCGGCAGTCAGGAGGTTGGCAATGTCCGCCGGCGCCTCGCTCTCGTCGCTGCCGTTGCTGTTCTTGGAGCGGATGCTTCTGCGCGTCGCCTTCGCGAAGACTTGCGCCTTGAGCGCCACGAGCATCCGAATGAGCACGTTGTCCAGCCGGAAGTTCATGTGGGCCGAGACGAACGCGTTCAGTAGGCGCGAGGCGAAGAACGCAATCAGCCAGATTGTCAGCGCCGTCGAGTCGAGGTCGTCCGAGGTGAGAGCGTCGATCACATACTGGAGCATGATCGGCACGAAGATGTTGCAGGCCGTGACGATGATCCACCCAGCGCCGCACAGGGCAAAGTCCCTCCAGTACGTCGCCAAGATGGCGCGCTCGATCGACTCGCCGTGGGACTGGTAGTTCGCGTGGTAGTCTTCGAACGCCACACCCGTGTGCGCACTCCCGCGCAGCTCCCACAGATCGTCCAGGTCGAGTTGTCGCGCAGTTCCCGTCGCCATCACGGGGTTGGCATAGCTGAAGAAGAGCCGCGACCACCAAGAGTGCGGCGAGCGCGAGCCACCTTGGCCGCTCTCGTCTCGATATGCGACGTAGTCTGCACGCACTGGCGACCGAGCCGGATCCTGGACATCCCCATCTCCCGCCGCCATCTTCCAAACTGCGGGTCTTCGCTTGGCGCGTGGCTTGGAAGTTGCAGAGTGATCTCGTCGAACAGCATTTCAGGAGTCGCCCGCTCCCACCATTCAGCCACCAGGCAGTAAGTAGATGGAGCCATGCTCACTTCACTTGTGCCTCGGAGATTAGCCAATCGCGGCTCGTCAAGCCACGCGCTTTGCGTGATGGGACGATTTGTGCGCGCGCCGGTGTCCTCGCTTCTCCGCCGCACACCGCACACGAGCTTTAATCTCTCGTCTCGACACGCTTCACATCCGCGGCGGCACGATGAAGTCACAGCTGTACACCACGCACAAGTTGAGCCTCGCAGTGCCTCGAGCGTGTCGCCTCGTTTCTGGCTCGCTTCGCGCGAAAAGAGCGTCGCAGTTCAGTCAATAGACTCGATGGCTGTGTCTGCTGGGCGGTGTGCATGCCAACGTCGCACAGTCTACCGAGCGGTACAGCAATCGCATGCTGCATTGTGCTGTGTCGAACCAGGACCTCGCTATCGATGCTCGCGACCAAGCCAGCGGTGGCTTTGCCAGAACTGAAATTCACCCGGCGTGTGAGAGCTCACATCAATTGGACAATTGGCTGTGTGCTCTCCAGCTCAGCTAGAGTCGCTGGCCACGACTTATCAAGCAGCAATCGTCTGTGGCTGGAGTCTTGCCGTGACTCTACGTTGATTGACATGGCTGCAAAGATCGCTGCTCACTGGTCAGTCAGTTCAACCGTGTTTTGGTTGCACTCGAGTTCAGATCGGTCGTTCGGGTACACTGTACTGGATCCAGCGCCAGTTTTCAAATTCCGCCAATCATCGACGTCTGTGAGGCGTTTCCACCAATCAAAGTATGGTCAGATAGTTCAAATGGGAGGCGACGCAAATGAAGAGGTAAAACCTCGGAGGTTTTTCACTCCGACAAGGTTTTTACTGGCTTGGATTTTTCACGAATGGGGGCCGCGAGGGGGGGATTTTTCGGACGTTTCCCTGCTCATTATTGGAGTGAAAATCCCCGCGCGGCTTCCGAGAGGAAGAAAACCTGCAGCCCGGCCAGAAACCAAGCGCGCTCAGGCGTCAAGTTGCCGCTGCTCGTTCCGGCGGCAAGGTGCGGCGAGCTCGTGCACCTCTGCAGGTAAGGATGCACCTCCTTGCGCGGCGCGACCACGACCGCAGTCGCCGTGATGGGATTCATGGACATCCCTGTTCGCACGGCGTGGCTGGTCCGGGGATAAAACCTAATGATCCGAATCGCTCACGCTCTCGTGTGGCTAATTTGAATTTCGAGCAGAAGCTCCTAGGATATTCAGCGCGAATCAGGCGCAATGGACGACCGGAAGCGAGCCGAGTCGGGTGAAGCAAGTGACGCGGCGGCCGGCAAGACGGACGCGGGCACGAACGCGGCGCTGCAGCAGCAACTGCAGCAGCAACAGCTCCAACTCCTGCAGCTCCAGCAGCAGCAGCTCGCCAACATGAGTCCGACCGAGCTGGCGACCATGACCCAGCAGATGGCGCTGTTCATGATGCCGATGATGCCGTTCATGATGCCGCTGAACCAGCAGAACAGCGCGGTGGGCTCCGCGGACGCGTCCGCGGCCTCCACGACGACTTCGGCGGCCAGCGCGGCGGCGTTCGCGTCGCCGGAGGCCATCAGTGGACTGGTGTCGCCCGCGTCCAGCACGGACGCGTTCTCGAGCCAGTCGTCGCCGCTCTCTCTTCTGGGCAGCGGCCAGTTCGGCAATCTGTCGACTGGGACGGAGGAGGCTCCGAAGCGGAAACGCGGTCGGCCGCCCAAGAAGGACGTCGTGGCCCGGGCCAAGGCGGACGCTGAGAAGACGCTGAAGCAGTTCCCGATGTGGGGATACGGTCTTCCGATGCCGTTCCTGCCTGGGTTCCTCCCTCAAGGTACGGCGAAGGACGACGCGAGTGGCGTTCCAGGGACCGACGACCAGCTTGGGAAAGATGCCGGTGTCCCGGATGTCGGACTCGACAAGCTCGGCCAGTCGGCGCTTGCGGGTGCAGCGGACGTGGCGAAGCCAGCAAAGAAGAAGAGCCGCGGCACGGGGAAGCCGCGTGGCCGTCCCCGCACGCGTCCGCGTCCCGGCGAGATCATCCGCCGCGCCAAGCCGCCCGCCATCGCTCCAGCCAACTATTCGGTCATGTACAATTACTCGCTCTCGAACATCGCGCAGAAGGCGGCAGAGCTGAGTTCAGACGCGAACGCAGCTGCGTCGGCCACCCACGACGACAACCGACTCAACTCGCTGACGTCGTCGCTGCTCTCTGGCGACCACGAGTGAAGCGGCTGTGGTCGGCTTCTATCCACGGCGTGCTCTCGATGATCGCCTTCTCCTTGCTAATGCGTTCATACTATTACGGAGAGCACTGGAAATGTCCAGCTTGGGCTCTGTGCGGCTCCAATATATGGCTAACTGCATGTAGCTGCTATGAATCTTTCGCACCGCACGCGCTGCAAATCTTTCCAATTTCACTTTTCTTTCCTTCGAAGTTCTCACTGCTGCTATCCACTTCACCTGAATGCCTTTCGCCTTCTCGGTCCGTGCATTTTTTTCAACCGACTCTTGAGCAGTTCCAGCAGCGTTGACATCTCAGTTTGAGATGTTGGTCTTGCATCGACAGTTGGTGTAGTGCAAGACGTTCCGATTGCTCTTGAGGATGATTTTGATGGCATTTACCGATCGCAGTACGTTGACGGGAATTTGCCATAACCGAGTGGAGGTTGGATCAGGATCAATCATAACGCCGGAGTTGACAACGAGTCGAAATCAAAGTGCTAGGTCTGCGATTGCATATCAGGTTTGCATTTGGTCCAACACACGCGCAAATTCTTCGCAACACGACGAGAACGAGCACTGCCTTTTACTCTCGAATACTGGTGCAAGCATTGGAAAGTGTGAAGTGATCGCAGACTATGGAAGCGAGTGCCATGCCCGATATCAACAGCACGGCTTGATGCTTGGACATCAAGTTCGCCAACCGTCACAGATTGCTTCAAGCTCACATTGTCCAAAACACGGTACTATGTGAAAATATTGTCAATTTAAGTCGTACTTAATGACAATTTGCCAGAACCAGGGTACCTTTTGCCGTGCTTGAATCGTTTGGGTGGGCGACGATAGCCCGACCACCAAGCGCAGCTCGACGACCCGAGCCTTACCGCAGCCGCCAGCAGCAGCCATGAGCCGAGGACGGGGCCGCGGCCGCGTGCGCTTCGGCGGCAGCCGCGACTCGATGCTGGCCGACGTGCTGGACGAGACGCGCGAGGACCTGGGGCTCTCACACACGCAGATGGAGCTCTTCCATGTACGCGCCACTGCCTGCTGCAACCGATTTGAATGGCTCTGTTTCCGCTGACTGCACGCTGACTGTTTCCGCTCTCGCCAGTCCGAGGCCGGGTCGGCGCTGTACCCGCCGCTGGAGCTGCCGCAGCCCGAGGCGCTCACGGACGCCGACGTGTACCTGATCCAGCGCCAGCGAGTGTTGGCGCACAAGCTCGAGAACCTGTACCAGTCGTGGGACGCCGACCCGACCGCGGGCAGCAAGACCCGCGACGGCCGCGCGTCCCCGACTGTGCTCGTGCACATTACGCTGCCGGAGACGCAGAAGAGCGGCGAGGTGTTTGTTCCCGAGGAGCTGCAGTCCAACTCGCTGAGCGGCGTGCGGCTCACTGGCGCCGGCCCGCAGCGCAACATCATGCAGCCCCGCGCGTTCGAGAGCGTCTTCAAGTCGTTGGAGGCCAAGGAGCAGAAGGTGGCGAGCGACAAAGCCAAGGCTGCGGAGCAGGAGCCGGAGGACGGCGACCTGGACGACAATGAAGAGGATCTGGTGCGTTGGCGAGTTGTCATTGGCAAACGATGGGTACACTGCTAACTCTCTCTCGTTGATGGCAGGGCGACGACATGAACGACTACACGTTCGACTACTACGACAGCGACGCGGGCAGCGACGACGGCGACGAGGAGGTTTTCTTTTAGAGCGCGAGCCTCCGCTGCCGTCGGGTAGCTGTGGACTTTTGTCATTCTGTTGTGACCGCCACGATCTCGGTCACGGTCGCGTTTGCGACCAGGTACAAATAATAATTTCGAGTGTATCAGCTTTGATTCTGCGACGTGTGGTCCCCAGAATAGCGAAGTGGGGTTGGCTTGTACCGACCTGAAGCAGGAATTCGGCACTGTGGACGCAATGAGGTTGCTACAGCCCATGCTCGAGCTACTCCTCGAGCAAATTGACTCTTCTGGCAGCAAGATGTGCACGAAGCTCTTGAGGAATGCACTGAATGGGACGCGCTGTGCGTGTTAGTTGCAACGGTACTGTCAGGACTGGCGCTCTGCATTGGTGAGTCTCAAGACTTGGCAAACAATCAAACATATGCATGCAATACGACTGCTGTGTTGGAGAGGATTTGGTCACTGATCTGCGGTCTCCAGCGCGGACCGACATGCGAGCACGGCCTCGGGCTTGCACAGCACGCTCACCGGCAAGCTGCCGTCGAGCTGCAGGCTGCGCTTGCCCGGATTGCCCTCGAGCTCGAAGCAGTTGGACCCGCGCACGAGCATCGTCGCCTCCATGGCCTTCTGCAGCGCGAGGAAGGCGTCGTTCACGTGGCGCTTGGGCATCTCGGCGAACGCGCGGTCCACGGCGTCCACGAGCTGCTCGACCGTCTCGGGGCGGCGGTCCTTCACGGCCGCCTCGATGAACTTGAAGAACCCGTGGTCCAACACGACGAGGTCCGGCGAGTACGGCGGCTGGTACTGCAGCCGCATGGTCCAGCCGTCCGTCGATCCTTGCTCAGGCACCACTGGGTCGTCCGCGGGGAGCCGCAAGTGCTGACTGTCAAGCTGCACGAACACGGGGCCGGATGTCTGCAAATGACGCGGCAGCTTCTGCTTGATGGCCGGGAGGATCTGCGTCGCGAGTAGTTGCTGGATCTCCGTCTTGGTCACCGACTCAACGACCGCCGGCTGCTCCAGCGATGGCTCGCCAGCCAACGTGGTCGAGAGGAACGGCCAGATGCCGAGCTTGCCGTCGAACTGCTCGTTGCGTGCAATGTCCCACTGCGGCCGCGCCACGGCGGCCATGAACATGACGCGCGTCTTCTTCTTTGGGACCGCGGCGGGCGACTTCCCGCCCTCGACGTGGCCGCCGGTGCCGCACAGCGCGAAGAGCTTCATGTTGAGGTGCACGGCGTTGAACATGTCGTCGAAGAGACCGTTGGGTCGCAGCTTGGCGGCGCAGAACCGCAGGCGCTCGAGTTTGTTCTTGTCCGAGAGCACCGGCTTGACCGTGTTCACGGTCGTGCGGCTCGTGGCGCCGTCGTCCTCGTCGCGCAGCAGTCGGAACAGCGTTGTGCGAGGCACCCCCACCGCCGACGCCAAGGCGCGCAGCGAGCCGCGCTGGTGCATCGGCAGCTGCTTCAGCCGCTCCATCTCGGCCGAGTAGTCCTTCTTCTTCCTCCCCGAGTTGCGCTTCCGCGACAACACCTGCCTCGCCAGCTCGTCGTCCAGCTTGGCCGGCAGCCGCGCCGTGCGGGCCTCCGTCGCCGCCAGCGTCGGCTTCATGAGCTGCCAGATGCGCGACGCCGTGTTGCGGTGCACCTGGAACCTGGCGGCCGCGTCCGCGAGCGCCGAGTGCGGCAGGCGGCCGGCGCCTTGGCAGCGCTGCAGCAGGAACTCGGCCATGGCCTTCCGCTCGGCGTTGCTCAGGTTCTTCTTGCGCCGCTTCGCGAGCGCCTCCTCCTCCGCCTCGGGGTCCATCACGGTCACGGCTCCGTCGGCGATCGCGCCCACGACGTCCACGGCCGTCGGGGCCTTGGCGGCCGCGTCCAGCGCGTCGGGAGTCGTGGCATTTGACGCGAACGCCTCCATCCTGCTCTTCACGCTGCTCCGTTCGAAAATGAAGGGGGCCGGTCTGCACCACTTATTCTTCGCGCTGATCAGTTTCAGCGAATGAGATCGGTCAATACATTATTTCAACCAATGATACACAGACATGGCTTGATTTGTTCCGGAACGGCAATGTGTGAGACCTCACGGCGCTCGGAACGGCACAGTTGAAGGCGATCATGTGCGCTTTTCAACGCGAAAGTCGGCGCCATACAGGTGCTCGAGGTAGAGCGTGCGGCGCGCGGGACAGAGCACGGTGAAGTCGGCGAACGGACAGCGCAGCAGCGGGAAGACGTAGCTCTTGGGCAGCAGCAGCAGCCTGGCGGCCCCCTGCCGCCCGATGTGGACGCAGTGCACGCAGTTCGCCCAGCTCTCGGACGCCGGCGGCCCGAGCATGGCGATGTCGCCCTGCACCTGTGACTCGGCGAACACGAACACGTCGACGTAGAAGCCGAGGGCGGTGTCCACCAGCCGCGCGGGGACGTTCCAGTCGCGCTCCTCACTGTAGTATCTCTCGCTGTCCATGACCTGCAGCTCATAGCCGCGCGGCACGCTCCACTCGAGGTCGCGCAGCATCGCGAAGCCTTGCTCGGTGACGCCAAAGTCGGCGTCCGTGTCCCAGGGGATGACCGCCTGCCTGCGGAACTGGCCGAGCAGTGTGCCGCTGTCCACCCAGTAGTCGACGTCGCGGCTGTCGAGCAGCGCGGCCATCGCTTTGACAAGCCTCGTGATGGCCTCAGTGCGCTCCACGGGGGAGATGCAGACCTCGGGGCGGAAGTATCGAGTATCGACATGGTCTTCGGTCTCGACGCACCAGAAGCTGCGCCAGTAGATGAGCGGGAATGGCCCCACGACCAGCACGACAGCGGCCGCCAGGGCCAGAACCACCACCGGAACCGTCACGAGCGAGCAGGCGACGCACTGCGGCACGAGCGCGCGGGCAGACCGCGGCGAAGATCGGGGCGAGGGCCGCGAAGACGGCGCAGCCATCGGATCTCGGCCGGAGCGATAGCTTCAATTTCGAAAGCGCAGCGTGAGCCGCTCGGACAGTTTGTGCCGGCCAAACAGCCGGTATCGCACCGCCCCGATTCTACACCTAAAAGTATCCTAGTTTACAAGGGTATGTATTAATAAGGGTATTTCAGCTATGTATTTTTAGTTGATGTCACCAGTAACAGAAGGATATTCATTACTACAATGCTGTTGCCAAGCTTGAACTGTCCTCCGTGTACACTTCACTTTCACCCAATCGCGTGCCGTGTATCCACTCGAGTGCACCCCTCCATTGGCCAAAAACGCTCGAAAAGAATGTGCGGGAGCGCCAGCTGGCGGATAGGACGCCTTGCCCGCGGGAAGACCCCGCCAGGCCGCGGATGAGCGTCGGCGCGCTGTGTGTGTGCGTGCATGGCGAGGTGAGCAGATTCCGCCTTGCTTAGACTCGCGCTCTTCTCGCCGACGCCCGCGATGCCGTCCGGGTTCGACGTCCACGTGCTCGGCCCCGACGCCAGCTCGTCGGCGGGCATGTTCGTGCTGGACGACGCGACGCCCAAGCCCAACGAGCGCGGCACGTACAGCTTCCCGACGCCGACGCTGTCGCCGGGGAACGGCCCGCGGTCGAGTCCGCAGCTCTCGATCCTTCGCCCGTCGTCCGTCGCCATCCTGCGGCCGAACGACGACCCGCTCGGACTCGACAGCTTCGACACTGGGAGGGGCCACGACGGCGATGGCAACAAGCCGTCGTGGTATGAGAAGCCCGAGCTGGAGCTGTCGGAGCTGTCGTGCGGCGACCTGATGCTGCTCTTCCTCGAGACGCTGGTACTGAGCGTCGTGCCCGTCGGGATCCTGCTGGCGGCCATCTACGCGGACCAGGTCGACGTGCTGCCGTACATCTACAGCGTGCTGGTCGCGGCCGCGGGCCACGAGTTCGGCTGGCTCGCGTACCGCGCGCGCGTGCGGCTCTTCCTGCCGTTCAAGCTGCACGAGAAGCAGACGTCGAGGGAGCTGTACAAGCAGATCATCGCCTACTCGGTGGATCTCCACACGGCGGCCGTCACGCCGCTCGCCGAGAAGCTGTTCGGCGGCCGCAAGCGCGTGGCCGCCTTCATGCTCGCGACCTTCTCGACGGGTATCGCCGTCGCGCTCTGCTTCCTGCCTAGCCAGACGGCGATGCCCGTCGCGTACACGGCCATGAGCACGTTCCTGGGGGTCGGCAGCGCCGCGCTCGCGCCGAATCTGCCGGCTGCGATCGGCGCCGTCATCCGGTACGCGTACTACTTCCTGGCGTCGCTCAATGTGCTGCTGACCAAGGACAAGGGAGCCATCGAGGACAAGTACCTGGCTGTCGTGCTCGAGCCTTTCTCGCTGCTGCTCGTCGGCGCCGGCGTGCTGTTGATCACACGAGTGCTGACCTGCCAGGACGCGATGGAGTCGACCGTGCTGGCCGTGCTCGACCTCACGGGACTGCTCTACATCAGCTGCTTCGCCGCCGTGCTCGAGTTCTTCTCGCGGTCGCCGGCGGTCGACACGAGCCACGCGCTCGTGGGCTTCCTCGTCATCTGCTGGAGCTCCGAGCTGGGCAGCTTCCTGCTGGAGCGCACGCTCAAGGCGATCCAGTTCCCGTGGACGCACCCGCTCGCCAAGCGCGTGTCATCCCGCCAGAATTTTGAGAAGCTCGTCGGCGCCGTCGGCTGCGGCGTCGGCGCCACCTTCCTCATTGCCGAGGTCGTCGACTTCGACATGGACACGCCGTACGTCGCGCTGCTCGCGGCCGGCGCCGTGATCTTCAGCCAAATGTGCAAGCTGCTGCTCATGAGCTTGAAGAAGATCGCCAAGGTGACCGTCACGGGCAAGTACCACCTCCGCGTCGGCGGCGGCGTGCTCGACCGCATGGACACGCTGCTGTTCATGGCGGTCGTGTTCTGTCCGTTTTTCCAGCGCTCGCTCTACGACGACGTCAACGCGTAGATAGAGAGAGCCGCGTATCACTAGTAGCTAGCACCAGTCAATGTATTTATCCCCGCTCCACTTGGTAGTTCGCTGCCTCGCGTCCCGACCGAGAGCTGGCGCCGAGTCCGTCACCCTGCCACAGTGTGCAGCAACACACACACAAGCACACACCAAGCGACGGGTTACTCACATGACGCGGCACGTCTGGCCCTCCTCGTGCTCGCGTCCGGCGTCCTCCTCCGAGCCATCCGAACTCACAGCGTCCTTCTCAGCAGATTGCTGACGCTCTTGCTCACCTGATTCGTCGGCGTCGTTGCCACCGCCCTCTCGTCGGATCACTGCTTGGCGAAGGCGCTCGACGTCGTCCATGGTCAGCACAGTGCTGTTGCGCACGACGAGGTAGTCGTCGTGGCCGAACGTCGAGCTCTGCAGCTCGAGCTTGCGCTGATGGTCCTCGACCCCGTCGTCTTCCAGCCCGAGCAGCTCCACCATCGTCTCGTGCATGAACCGCGGGTGCTTGTCCAGCAGCTCGATCTGCGCGTGGAGCGCTCGCACGAGCCACGTGAGCTCCGTCGCGTCGGGAACGTCCGGGTCGCCCTTGCGGAACACCACCGCCGACGGGTACATGGTCTCGCCGCGCACGGTGGCGACCTCGAGTCCGTGCTTGTCGATCGCGTCCAGGTCGTCGAACGGCACGGACGTCATGGCGCCGTAGAGCACCGAGATCTCCTTGACGCCCCACTTGATCTTGGCGTCGGCCATCGCGGCGGCCACGGCAGTGTCCTGCGGCATGCAGCTCACCTTGTGGTCCTTCCAGTGGCCGCGCTGGCACGTCGCGTCGCAGTAGAAGACCGACTTGCACCGCGTGCACCGCTTGAGCTCTTTCTCCGGCGCTGCCTTCTTGTCGCAGCACGCGCACCGCCGCAAAGCCGGGTTCTCCAGCAGCGCGAGCTTCTCCCCCGGTGGTAGCACGCGCCGCTCGAGGTCCGCGCGCGTGAAGAAGAGCGCGAGTCCGCGAATGTGCGCGTCCGTGGCCTTGGTGCTGATTACGGACGTGAAGATCGTGCCGCGACCGACGTGGTGCCGCTTGTCGATCCGCAGCTCGTCGTCGCCGACCGCGTCCACCTGGATCGCCTGGCGCTCCGCGAGATGGTTCCACGGATCCAGCGACGCGTACCTTGCGCACGCCGCGTAGTACTCGCGAAGCAGCTCTGGCGTGACTCCAGCACCCGACAGCATCCCTGGTCGCTCGCTCACCTCGGCCACCGACGCCAAGTCGTTGCGGACCAAGTGGCCCGACAGTTCCCTATCACGACAAATGTGAGTCCACCATCTCCACAACATCGACGACAGGAGCACTGCAGCGTACTGGATGTAGGCGTCAATGCCCTCGGACTCGGACAGGTAGGAACACTCGATGCCGATGGCGTCGAACGACTTGCGCAGCTGGCCGACGTAGTCCTTGTCCGGGAAGACGATCTTGTCGGGACGATGCTGCGGCGTCCCGGCCGGCGGATCCACCATCGAGCGCAGCGTCAGCTCCAGCACCGTCTTGGCGGACGGGTACTGCTCGGGCGGGTCGCAGATCTTCTTGCTCACGACCTGGCCGAGCGGGTAGAGGTTGTTGACGAGGATGCAGAACGGCCGGCACGGGATGGCGTCCGCGCCGTCGTCCGCCCCGACGCTCGACGCCGACCACACGCGCAGCTTGCGCACCACGACCTGCCACACCTCCTGCGGCCTCTTGTCGAGCCGCTTGTGCTGCTTGATCTGCTCGGGCGTCAGCAGCATCTGCGTGCTCACGACGATGTCCGCTGGTCACCATCCGCCATATACATCGAGTTAGCGCGTGATAGAGATGACGTTACGGCCTGAAACTCGACAGGCAGCCTCACCATCGCCTTCCACATCAAATTGCGTCGGCACGCGCGGCACAGCGCTGCTTCCTTCCTCGTCCGAGTCCGAATCGTCCTGGGAATGGAGGGGACAAACAAATGAGCGGTTCCGATCCCTTACACACAGCGAGGACGAGGCCGTGGCGGCTCGCAGATGCCGCGTGTATCGAAGAACGCACCTCGAACTTGTCCCATTTCTGGTACTTTTGGCTCAGGAACTCCTCCTTCCCGGCCATCGCGCGCTCCCGAGATCGCCCAACGAGATGCTAGCTTCCCCACCGTTTTTGGAATGCTGGCGTCTTTGATGTTCTGCTGGATCACGCTGGCATAATCAAAGCAAGATATTCCCATACAGGGAGAAGCATATTATATCCCTATACAAGAGAGATGAACCCATGTGTCCATTGTGAGCATCTCTTCGCGCCGGTTCAACCTCGAGCGAATATGCTGTCGCCTCAGGCAGATGCTGCTTCCTCCAAGGCGCTGGTCACACTGAACGGTCCACAAGGAGATGGTGCTACTCAGCTGGTAGCAGAGGGCGATGAGCCGACGCTGAAGGTGGAGGATCCTCGCACTGCGTCGCTCGTTGGGTCGAGTGAGCTTGGCGATACCGGCTCCTCGGACATCAAACCAACAAGCGCGAACACGAACAAGGCGTCGCAGTTCGAAGAACAGGTCAGAGTCGATGCCGGATCGGCGACCGCGCATTGGCAGGCAGTGCAGACATCGCTGGGCGAGTTCGTCGAGACAGTTGAGGCGCAGGTCGGTCTGATCCTCTTGATCGCCTTCGACGTGTGCGCTGCCGCAGCGGACATTTACATCAGGAACCAGCTGGAGCTTGCAAACTACATCAACGGGATAGGGACCGACGGAGTGACGTCTGTGCAGCTCGGCGTAGCCGAGACAGGACTGATCGCCTCGATCGCAGCTTGGCTGCTGCAGGCGTCGGGAACGATCACGATGGCAGTCTTTGTGCTCGAGTTATCGGTTCTTGCTGCCGTCTTCAAGCGGAAGTTCGTTGCTCACACGGGATATTTGCTGGACGCGGTGTTGGTGGCGACAGCCGTCGCGATGGAGATGTGGACGCAGTCGAAAGGTTCGCCAGCTATATCGAAGCAGATGTCGCTTGACTGACAGTGCTAACTAACTCTCATGACCTCCAGCTGCACGACTACTGGGTGTGCTGAGAGTCTGGCGGATCTTTCGTGTGGTCAAGACGGTTGTCGACAGAGAGCGGCTAGATCACGAGGCGACCAAGAGTCTGTTGGATCGAGAACGAGCCGTGAGTGCCACATTTCGATCGTATCTTGCTCTGCGATCTGGTGTCACTTGACTGTTGCGGTGTGTTAGGATGTGATCCACCTGCGATTGGAGAAGCAGTCGGCCGAGGAGTCGCTCAAGCGCGAGTTTGCGTCTCGCGCGGGGCTCGAGAAGCTCCTGTACGAGTACAAGGACGAGGTGGCGACGCTGAAAGAAGCGCTCGAGATCGCGGCGCGCGCGGTCGCCGAGGCCGAGTTGGCTACGACTGCGTACGGAGGGTATCAAGAAGCAGACCCAATCGCTGACGCCTTCCTGCGCCAAGAACTTCAAGATCACGACGACGACGAGCTGGGGATGGTGGACTTGGACGTCGCACCTGACTGTTTCGATGGTCAACCAGACGCCGCCGCAGAGACACCGCCGTACGACGAGGATTACTGGCAGTTCGCATCGCCTGGAATAGACGACGACGCCGACAGCGCGTTCGAAGACGCGGTCGACATCTCCGACGCGAGCTTTGTGGCAGGCATGTGATGGGTGCCGATCCTGCACATGTCACATGCGGGTATTGGCGTTGACTTTTCGCTGAGCCAGCACCTACCGGTCAATATCGTATTATTCAGCATTTTCGTGGTCACTCATACAAACTTCAACTATAGTGCAGAAACGGAAACCCGTATTGAAAATAACGGGTTTGGAATGTCGCGACGCGCGAGCTTTGGGGGAAAGGCGGCTCAGTTTTGAACACGTTGCCCCAAGAAGCTGCAGAGGTCGCATTCGTTGCTCCGCTGTGTGCACCATGTCGCTCGAGAACGCGCTGTACATGTCGTCGTTCCTGGCGCGCAAGGCAGTTCCCGCGCTGGCCATCGGCTCGTCCATCGTCTTCGCCATCTCCCCCTGGTACGGTCTGCTTGAACGCATTGCTCCCGAGATGGCAGACTGATCCGACCGTTGGAGTGCAATTGCAGGCCGACGGTGGCGACGATCCTGCGCGCGCGCAGCACGCTGCAGTTCGCGTTCGCGCCGTTCTTCTTCTACTTTGTGCAGTCGGTCATCTACACGCTGTACGGCTACACGACGGGCAACCAGCTCGTGTTCGGGACGTCGTTCCTCGGCGTTGTGCTCGGCGGCTACTACGTGGCCTCGTACATGCGCTACGCGGCCGACCGCACGGTGCCGCGCCGCCTGCTGGGCTCGGCGGCCGTGTTCCTACTGCTGCTGGTGTCGCAGGCGGCCATCAAGTCGCCGGAGGAGTCGCAGATGATCATCGGTGTGCCTGCCAACGTGCTCTCGCTCCTCACGGCGTCCTCGCCGCTGCTGCAGCTCCCGACCATCCTGCGCCTCAAGGACGCGTCGGGCCTGCCATCGGGCATGTCGACCATGAACATCGTGGCCGGCAGCGTGTGGACCACGTACGGCATCATGCTCGGCGACCCGCTGGTGATCTTGCCGAACGGCTTCGCGCTCACGATGGGGATCATCCAGGTCTCGCTCATCCTGCTCTACCCCGGCGGCAAGGTGGCGAACGCGGCCATACCGGCGACCAAGTCGTCGGAGACCAAGAAGGGTGTCGACAAGAAGAAGAAGAAGGACAAGGACAGCGAGGAGATCCGCGTGGACAGTCCGGCGGGAAGCGGCAACGAGAAGGGGCCACAGGCGCGCCGTAAGAACGGACATGACGAGTGATCGAGCAAGCAAGCGAGTGAGCAAGTGAGCGCGCTGTGAGATCCAAGGCGCAAGGAACTTGAGAGTCTACGGACGTTGCATATGATGCATACGATGTGGTAGATATGTGAGCCGCTATGAGAAGGAAGGCTGTATGTTGAACAACTTGAAGACGCCAGTTGGCATTCTTCACTTGAGCAGTTGGTGTGCTTTCGTCATTGATATATTTAGTACTGCTGACGATTGAGGGCACAAAACAAAGCAAACTGGGACTCGATGGAGGCGAAGGACTTCGTCATCTCGAATGTGGTAGGCACACTGCATCTCTGTGTCGAGCGATAGTCGAGAGGCATGCATAACGAATGGGCCACTGGATCTGCTGGCTTGCTGCGTTATAGCGGGCGGGGGAGATCCAGGTCGAAGTGTTCGTCGCGGGGGACGGTATCAACTACCCCAAGAAGGGTCAGACCGTCGTGATCCACTATACCGGCTACGTGCGTTGTCGTTCGCTGTTGCCCATTGCATTGCGTTCACGCACAAACCCTCACGCTATGCTGTGGCGTGCTCCAGCTCCAGGACGGGAAGAAGTTCGACTCATCGCGTGACCGCGACAAGCCCTTCAAGTTCAAATTGGGGGCCGAACAGGTCATCCCGGGACTCGACGAGGGTGTCGAGCGACTATGCATGAAGGAGCGGGCGAAAGTGTTCATCCCCGCAGACAAGGCGTACGGCCGCAAGGGGTTCCCAGGACTCGTGCCGCCCAACACGAACCTCATCTTCGACATCGAGCTGCTTACGTTCCGCTAATGAATGATACCATTTAATTCGGCGAGTAGCTGCCGCTGCCACCTACGGCTGCAGAACCGAACAGCTCCTTCTTCTTGCGCTCGAAATCGCGCTTGCGCGTCCACTCGTCCTCGCGCGCGTCCAGCTTGGCCTGGATTGTCTTGAGCTGCGTCATGTGGCGCTTGCTCGCCGCGCGTGCCTTGGCATCGTCTGCCACCTGCTGCTGAGCGATCTGCTGGTACAGGTGCTCCGTCACGGGCAACGGCTTGTGCAACTCCTGAGTGATCACGCCGTGCATCCACTCGCGCTGCACGCGGCCGTCGTTCTTGGCGGCGCGGATGAACTCGTCGCGCTCCTGCAGCTGCTTGCTCTGCCGGATTGTCTCCTGGATCTGCCGCTCGTTGCACACCTTGCGCCAGTTGAGGTGCGCCACCCGCTCCTCGAGCGACGCGAACGATCCCGCCGACACCGAAGCGTTCATCGCGTCGGCCCCAGTCGCCCGCCTTGGTTGCTGGACAAACAATGATGGCGATTCAAGTCTGCTTTTTTCATGTGATAGCGGCGAGCTCGAGTATTTTTGGCCGACCGTCTTCATACCTTGGTCGACAGCTTTGGTGTCCTGAATCTGATGACCCATCCGAGAGGATCACAGAACACCGACGACACCTGGGATTGGCCGCTCCGAAATGTACCAGATCATCGACGCACAATCATCGCCCTGCGCGAGTCGAGTCGGAGGCAGCTCATCGTCGGTTGCAGCAGGTGGATGCGCTGGCTCATGCAGACAGACCGAGTTCTGATCCTGAACGTTGTCGGAAGTAGTACTTTGGTCCGGTTGAACACGATAACTGGTCGATATCTCAATGTAGTGCGTTCGTTCGCTGCTGCGCTTGGGTTTGGGCAGCCGCAGACGGAAGTTCTGTCTCGGCAGGAACCCTGGGATCCTCGAGTCTCGACACTTCTCCGCAAGCACGGCAACGTGAAGTTGGGTGGCCGCCAGCTCGCTACAACACCATACAGCACCATTAGCCAACCGCCACCAATGCTAGAGATATGATGCAATCGAACACCACTCAGTATGGAAAACGTACCCAGTTGATAGGAATGCGCCGTTGGATAGCAGCGTCCGCAACAGTTTCTGAGCACACAGGCGCTCCAGCTTCTCCTTTGAGTATCCTGGTGCTGCATTCGGGTCAGCACCGACTCGCTCCTTGTCGCCGTTTACATCGCTTTCAACTGCAGCGCTAAAGTCTACAACGAGCGCCTCGCGAGGACTCAGCAGCGATGGCCCAAGCAGCAGCGCAACTGCAGTACACATAATCAACAGTTCGTCAGTTCAGCAAAGTACACGCACAAAAGAGTCAACTTAGCAAAGCAGACCAATCTGGACGCGAGTGGAAAACAAACTGGGGAGTCCTTCGCGGAACAGAAGCGTCGTGGCGTCCACGCACTTCGTCGCCTTGCTCAGTGGCCCAGCTGCCAAGCGCCTGTCAACCCAATCTCGACCACTTTAGCGCCGCTCTCGCTATACCGACCATGCCGACACTACCCGTACCTCTGTGGCTGACGCAGTTGCACCGCGTCTGTCTCGGATTCCATGGGTTTCTGCTGCTTGGCGTCGATTACGATGGCCTCAAGCTGGTCATACACACTAAAAGACTCTGTTAGAACAACACGCAGCAAAGATGTCTGCACTGAATCGCGAGCGGCACACCACGGCAGCTGGCCGCGCATGTACAGCCAGTACTTGGCGAGGCTCTCGACCAGCGACGCGCGCAACGCGCCGTCCAGCGGCACCTTGAACTGCACTGCCGTCGTTCCCGCCATGCAGAAAGCGATCGTCCAAAAAAATGCGTCCAACTGCGAACTTAGCATTCTAACGTTGCGCGTGGGTGACATTAATCAATCAAAGTTCGCATTCGAAAGCGCACTTTACTCTCAGCTTTTTGACCAAAGCAACGACAAAAAGCAGTCGACCGAGACGACTGAGACGATGGAGGTGGCCGCGCACGTGGACGACTACAACGCGTCCTTCCGGGACACGGTGTGGCTGCAGTCGTTCCCGCTGACGGCCCAGACGGTGCTGCACTACTTCGCGCTCTCGCCTTTCTACGACCGCTCGTGCAACAACGAGCGGCTCAAGATGCAGCGGCTCGGGCTCGAGCAGCTCAAGAACATGCGCGGCGTCGAGTACGAGCTGCTGCCCAACCTGGCGCAGCAGCTGCCGCAGCAGCTCTTCCTCATCCGCAAGCAGCGTCGCAGCAGCCGCAACCAGGTCGAGCCGCTCGCCGTCTACTACGTGCTGGACGGCACTGTCTACCAGGCTCCCAACATCCACGCCATGCTCACGTCGCGACTCGTACGTCAAGCCGTTTGTGTCGTCTTGGTTTGACTATGGGGGAAACTGATCCGTTTGAGCTGCGTGTCTGCAGAAGAAGTGCAGCTACCGCGTGAACAAGGCGTTCCACGGACTCGCGGCCGGCGTGCGCTTCAGTCCGACCGAGGGGTACGCGTGGGACTTCAGCTCGGCCGACAAGAAGGAGCCCGTCATCCCCTCCGAGCGTACGAACGACCGCTTTAAACGTTGGAGACGGTGTGAGACATTCACAGTGTGTGTTTGATGGGTTGTAGAGCTGCAGCTCAAGCTGAAGCAAAAGTTCGAAAAGATGGAGAAACAGCGCGAGAACTCGGCCCGCGTGGACGCCATCCTGATCCAGCTCATGAAGAAGCACGCGCCGGAGATCGTCGAGAAGCTCGAGGCCAAGGACAAGGAGGACGCGCGGACAGCAGGCGCGAGCAGCACGGGCGGACCCGCAGGCGACGCACCAGGTCCGGCGGCCGAGGGCGAGGCCAACAAGCGCCAGAAGGTGGCATGAACCAACACCACCGTCCTCGATACAGCAAATTCAAATTGGCCGGGACGAACGCGTCCGGCGTCATCAACATGCAAAGAGCTCCCACACTGCGGTTGGCTGGCTGTGCGGACGAGCGCCAGCGGACGAGCTCCAACACCTACTTGTCCTTCTTCTTCTCCATGTGCTTGCGCTCGTCGTTGAGAGTGTCGAGCGCCTGGTCCTTCGCGCTCTTCATCTTGCCGCCGAGCGCGTCGCGGTGGCGGTTCAGCGACTTCATGTTGGCGTTCCACTTGTCCGGGTTGCGGCGGCGCAAGTACCAGAGCGTGAACAGCAGCAGCAGCGGCACCGCGAACCAGGTGACGTGGCGTGCACAGATGCGCCGGTTCGACAGCGGCAGGCAGTACTCGCGGCCCGCGAGGTGCTTGGTCACGTCCGCGTTCTGGTGCCACGTGTCTTGCGCGCGGCCGCGTGCAGCGTCCATCGACTGGCCCACCTGCCGCTTGACGTCGTCGGCGCGGTCGTATCCCTCGCGGCCATACTCCCTCGCCCTGCCGCGCGCTTGCTCGCCGTACTCCCCCATCTTGTCTCCCGCCTGGCGTCTGGCGCTGTCAGCACGGTCGTAGCCCTCACGACCGTACTCTCTCGCCCTGTCGTAGCCTTCGCGGCCATACTCCCTCGCCTTATCACCTGCCTGACGCTTGGCACTGTCGGCGCGGTCATAGCCTTCGCGGCCATACTCCTGAGCCTTGTCTCGCGCTTGCTCGCTGTACTCCCCCATCTTCTCACCCGCCTGACGCTTGGCGCTGTCGGCACGATTATAGCCCTCGCGACCGTACTCCCTCGCCTTGTCATAGCCTTCACGACCGTACTCCTGAGCCTTGTCGTAGCCCTCGCGGCCATACTCCTGAGCCTTGTCGCGCGCTTGCTCGCCGTACTCCCGAGCTTGTCTACCGTACTCCCCCATCTTCTCGCCCGCCTGACGTTTAGCGTTGTCAGCACGGTCGTATCCTTCACGGCCGTACTCCTGAGCCTTGTCGCGGGCTTGTCCGCTGTACTCCCCCATTTTGTCGCGCGCCTGCTCGCCGTACTCCCGCACTGTATCGCCCGCCTGACGCCTGGCATTGTCAGCGCGGTCGTAGGCTTCACGACCGTACTCCCTCGCCTTGTCGTAGCCTTCGCGGCTGTACTCTTCCACCTTGTCGCGCGCTTGCTCGCCGAACTCCTGCAGTCGGTCGCGGGCTTGTCCGCCCAGCTGTTGAGCTCGCTCGCTCGCCTGCTCGCCCCATTCAGCGGCGCGTGAGCCCATACCATTCAGATGCTCACGAGCACGCTCAGCGCCATGGCGAGCGTGCTCGCCAGCCTCGTTGAGCGTGTCACGCACCGCCTCGCTGTAGCGCTGCGGCACCGAGTTGCGCTGGTTGTAGTCGCTTCCCAGCGCGGCCTTCGCTCGCTCGGTCACTTCGTTGGCCTTGTCGCGCGCCGTCTCGCTGTAGCTCTTCGGCTTGTTGTTGACATGCAGCGCGTCCTTCACTCGGCCGGTCGCGTCGCTGGCCGAATCGCGCATGCGCTCCCCCATGGTCTCCATCTTGTTGCGCGTGGCCTCCGCCAGGTTGCGCGCCTCCTCCTCGAGCTCGTCGAGCGTGCGGCGCCGTTGTTCGTTCTTCGCCATCTCCTTGTGGCGGCGGTCGCGCTCGTCCTCCCTGCTGCCGAACAGGCGCTCGCTCACTGACCCACGCGAGGGCTGATCGCCGGTACTCGCGCCGCCGCGGCTCGAGACAAAGTTCTCCATTGTTGTTCCTTGTGAGTTGTGACTTGCACTTGGGAAACTAGCTGCTGCTCGTCGCTGGACGATTGCAGAATGGGCTCGGACAACTGCAGACTCCTCCGCGGCCGAGACGCGCAGGCCTCTCTCTCAACTGTCAGATCCCAGCAGCGGCAGTGGGCAGCACGCGTGAGGGGTGTCGCTACGTTCGCCACCCGTCCCAGCGCAACCATCGCAGCTCCCAGCATCCCACCACTTCAACATCATTCACTCCTAAAGTACTACCGCACAATGTATCATCAGTAATACCTCATCCATACCATTTTCATATTTATCTCATACCATTTTTGGATATGGTCATACTAATACGACGAGAAGAGCCAATAATGACCACCAAGGCGATGCGGCCATCGCACGCGCCGGCGTTCGCGGCGCCGCTGGCGGTGGACGCGCTGGCGGCCACGTCGCTGCCGAGCGGCACACGGTCCTCTGATGATCTGGGCAGCGCGAACGAGCTAGACACGGGCGCGTTCGTGGCGCCGCTGGGCGAGGACGACGCGCTGCTGGCAGCCGCCGTCTCGCGGCTCGAGGGCAACGAGTGGGGCGGCGGCGTGGTGCTGCTGGACGCCGCCACGCTCGAGCAGCTCTGCCAGCTCTCGCTCAACGCCGGTGTGAGCGCGCTCGCGTGGGGCGGCGCCGACCGCGACGTGCTCTGCTGCGGCTGCGACGACGGCGACATTGTGCTCGCTCGGCTCGCGACCGACGTCGACTTCACCTTCGTGCCGCTCGACCAGGCGGACGGGGACGAGGACGGGCAGCGGGAGACGTGGGGACACGACGACATCGTCACGGGCGTGTCGGCGTCGGCGGTGGAGAAGACGCTGCTCGCGTCCAGCAGCTGGGACCTCACGTGCGGTTGATGGAAATGGACCACCTCATGACTGATGCTAATGCTAATGCTGTGGATGTGGTGAATGTGGTGGATGTGACTGCAGAGTCAAGCTGTGGGACGTTGCGGCGCGCGACAAGCTGGTTGAGACCTTCCGAGGTGCGATATCGATTCGCATTCGAGAGGCTTAAGGCTATCACTCGTTGCATTCGCCTTCGAGGGTGAAGCTATCACTAGTGTTTGACTAACTAACCTATTGCTAATGATGCCGCCGGAGCAGGACACACCGACCTCGTGTGGGGAGTCGCCATGCACCCGTCGACGGCGCCGCTGCTCGCGTCCGCCGGGCAGGACGGCCGCGTGCTCGTGTGGGACCGCCGCCGGCCGCAGGACGCCAACCTCGTGCTCGCCACGGCGGCGCCGGCGCTTTGCATCGACTGGCACCCGCGCAAGGACTACGTCATCGCCGTCGGCCTCGAGGACGGCATCGTCGCCGCCTTCGACACGCGCGCGCCGGCCAAGCCGCTCAACACTCTGGTGCGTCTCGTCCTCTTCCAGTTGCAGCTGCAGCATCCGCTTGAACTGACTGGAAATGACCCGACAATGGAGCAGCACGCGCACGAGGGAGCCGCCCACGTCGTCAAATACTCGCCGTTCCACGAGGACCTGCTGGCCTCGGGCGGCGACGACGCGCGCGTCGCGCTCACCACGTCGAGCTGCGTCTCTGGCGCCGCGCAGCTCGCCGAGGCGTCGACGAGCCACTCCGACTACGTGCGCGGCCTCGCCTGGTTCAACCTGCGCGACCCGCTCGCGAGCCACCGCCGCCGCTCGAGCGCCACGCTCGCCAGCGGCGGGTGGGACCGCGCCGTGCGCGCGTGGCGCTCGGACGCGCACGATGGCCAGTCGCTGCTTGAGCGCGCCTTGTGAATGGACCGACCGTCTTTTGAACCTTGTTGTATCGTGTTCCCTTTCAGTCCCTGGCCAGCCACGGGTCCAGCAGCGCCTCGTGCGGCGTGAGCCTCCGCGCCGGGTCCCACTCCAGGCACCGCGCGAGGAAGGCGAGGAAGGCGGCGTCGTCCGACTGCGCAGCGGCCTTGAGACTGCGGCTGTTGACCACGCGCCGCCGGCCGCGCGAGTTGACGAACGGCTTGGCGACGAACCCGCCGCCGTTGACCTCGTCGAAGAACTGGCGGCGGCGCTTGCACTGCTCGAGGAAGGCCGCGGGAGGCGCGCCGAGCACCTCAAGGATGCAGTGGAGCTGCTCCGTCTCGTTCTCGCCCGCGAACAGCGGGTGGCCGGCGTGCAGCTCCGCGAGCACGCACGCGAGGCTCCACATGTCGATGGGCGTCGAGTACGCGTGGCCCAGCAGCACCTCTGGGCTGCGGTAGAACCGCGACTGCACGTACGTGAACATGGCGCCGGCAGTCGGCATGCACGCGCTGCCAAAGTCGATGAGCTTCACGTCCATCGCTTGGTCAGATCTTGTATCATATGTGACATGTGAGCATGAGACGTGTGAGCACTCGTCGTTTGTATCATCTGCGACGTGTGAGCAGATCAGCACGTTCTCGGGCTTGAGGTCGCAGTGCACCACGTCGAGCTCCTGCAGCGAACGCAGCGCGAGCACAAGCTGGCGCGCGACGCCGCGCACGGTGCGCATGGGGAACCCCTTGAAGAACCGCAGGCGCAGCGCGTCGTACAGGTTCGGCCCGAGCAGCTCGAACACGAGGCACACGTGGCGCCGGAACGTGAACCGCTCGAGGAACCGGACAACATTGTGCGCATTCGAGTGCGCCACGCGCGCCAGCAGCTGCGCCTCGACCGCCGCCTGCGCCGCGTACTTGGGCCGGTTGCGTACGATCTTGACCGCCACGCGGCGCTGCGTCGCGTGGTCCGTGCACTCGACGACCTGCCCGAACGCGCCGCGGCCCAGCGCGCGCTGCACCTCGTACCGGAACGCCAAGTGGTCCCCGAGCACCACGAGGTAGTCGCCCTGCGGGTCATCAAAGCCGAAGTTGGGCAGCTCGCGCTCCAGCGCAGCGTCCTCGAGCGCAGGGTCTTCGTCCTCGTCCTCGTCGTCTGGGTGCACGGGCAGCGCCGCGACGACCTGCCCGCCGCGCCGCTGCGCCTTGAGCCGCAGTGTCGAGCAGTACAGTACACGGTCGTAGGCTTTCACCTCGTGCCGCTCGTAAGGCGTCAGTTGACGGTACTCGCTGTCCGGAAGATGCTGCGTCGACGGTATGTGCTCGCCAACCGCGGGGTCCGCGCGGACGCGTACCGTGGTCGCCGGAACCGGCGGCCGGGCGCTGCTTTCCGTCGCCTGTGGTAGTGGCATGGGCGCGGGGCCCATGGCCCCCGCGGCGCTTTTTCCGTCCCCGCGGCTCGCGCTGCGGCCCCCCGCGGTTAGCAACGTGCTCGTCCGCTTTAGCAACTCGAGCGGCCGCCGGTTGAAGAAAATGTGCGCGAACGACGCCGTTGTCGAGCGCTTTTGCGCCGCATTGGGGGCCGCGGGGGCTGCGCCGCGGGGGCCGCCGGAGCCGCCCGCGGGCCCCACGGCGCTAAAGCGCTCGCTGCTCTCGGGCTGCACGCGGCCCTGCAGCGCTCGCAGCCCCCGCGCGCGCTTGGCGTCCGCGCGGGCCATCGGCGCGCTCGAGTGCGGCGCGGCGCTCGGCGGGGGCTGCGCCGCCAGCGCCGGCAGCGTCCGCGGCCGCCCGGGGCGGTCGTCCATGGGTGCGGTTAGCACTTCGCGCTCTCTGCCTTAGCAATTGGCGAGGATAGCTCTTTGCTATCTCGCGCGTGTGCTAAATCCGGAAGAGACGACGGGGGCCGAAGGGGGCCGAACGGGGGGGAGGAGCGTTCCTTGAAGCGTCGGGGCTGAAAACAGCGACAGACCCGGAGGCCACCCACAAATCAGAACCTGCGCGCGAATATCGGGATTTTCGGGGGATTTTCGGGGGATTATCGGCAACGGCGGGGGGCGAACGCGCACGCTCCGGCCGAGAAAACGAGAAAGTGGCGAGGAGCCATGGAGGAGCAGAGGGGAGGGCGGCGCCATGACCTGGCGGGGGCTTCGAGGCTTCGCGATGCACACCGGGTGGGTTGGCGATCCGCTCTGCAGGTCGCAGAGTCCTACCAGGTCGATTTTTGAGCAGCTGTTTTATTTCGGCATTTTCTAGCCTCGGGTTTCGCTCGGCGTCTCCAGCTGCCTTCAACGAGCCGAGTCGCACGCTCACCGGATATTCGCGAGGGAGAAGTCGCTCCTAAAATTTTCAAAAAATAACTATTTTCGCCACGTGGTTGAATGGGTTACGCACCATAAGGAAACAAACAACCCGCGTTTCTTATTGAGAAATTTCGGGTAGCGACAGCGGGTGCTGACCCACTGCGACAGCCTCCTTCGCACCTGCATCGGCGGAGAGATATCGGTGGGGCGACTGCTGTTGTTCCTCTCTCACTTCGACCAACGTTGAGGTACAGAAGTGTAACCGCATAGAAAAGAGGTCGGTTTCGCAGCAACATGGGCCGCAAAGTGATCACTTCAAGGTGCAGCGCCGCACCCGCCACACCCACCCACCACCAGCAGCACAGGTTGACCAAACAGTACAACGAGAGAGAGAGAGAACGGCGATGGACTCGCGCGTGGAGCTTCGGAACAAGTGACGTGACGAAGCGCGGTGTACGGTACGGAACGCGACGGTTGTGCGCGACGATCTTCTCCGCCTCCTCGCTTGGTCCGCTCCGAACGCCTGACACCCCATCCTTCGACGGTTGGGTTCTGTACCCATTTCCATCATCCTGCATTTTGTTGTCGGCATCTATTTTTCTATGCGACTTATTTTACGGCTGAATTCTGACACTTTTTTTTCTTTTTTCGGTGCAGTTTGCGCTTGCCTCATTTGGCGGTGAAATGGGGGAGAGCGAAATTTGCCAAAGCGCCGTTTCACGAATGATCCGGGGTCGAACAAGTCAGTAGCCGGGTGTATGCGCATCCGCGTATCCGGTGCACACTCCGAATCACCGATCTTTGTAGGATGGACTCGCTGGCGACCTCGACGCTGCTGCCTACAGCCTCCGCCTGCCTGTACACCCCCCACGACGGACGGACGGACCGCGGAACCCAGCTGTGATGTACTGTAGTCGCTGTTCCTGAGGATCGATGCCTAATATCGCGGAGCATCTCGAGCAGATGAAGTACAAAAAGTGGCAACCACTCTTAACGACCAAAAAAACGTCAAAACTCCCCCCTTCGCTGGCAGACGAGCGGCGCGCCGGGGCTGCACTTTGGACACTATGTCCGCCTTCGATTCTAGCTCGCTGATATCGATCAAGTTTGTCCTCAAAGAAATCACCGAGGGTGGCGATTGTCAAGCGCGAGCGCTTCAGGCAGTGCGCCAAGCACGATGTTGAAGCTGTCGATGATGCGTCCATCGCCTGAGATTTGGTCAGCCTTCTGGTCAGTCTGGTGGGTACCTAAAATAGACATTTACATAGACCTAAACTAAAACCACACTTCCAGCTTACATTTTGCGAGTCACTCTAAAAACCTGGTCGGGACATTTGAATTATAGATTGTGGATTATGACGAAAGGCGTACACTCCCTGCTATCGACCGGAGAAAATTAGCGTGCTCGCCGTGGCGAAACTCGCAGGACTTTTTCAGATTGTTGTTGCTGCAGTCTTACCAACCGAGTCACAGGATTCTGAATGCATCTTCTTGGGTCCCAATTTCGGCTCCGTTCTGCTGTCCGTTAGCGAGGGGGGAGATCCACCCTACATGCATTCAACCTACGTTGGCGCTGCTGCAAGTGAAGAGCGGGGATCGAGGCAAGGTACAGCGAGCAGCTCACCTTGAAAATGGAAGCATAGCAAACTTTCCATGTGTAAAAACACGCGAGCGATACCGGCCGGGATAGGTGACCTTGAAGTGTCGAATTGGCCAAACCATTTCTCGAGGCAATTTGTAATTCACGTTCGTTCGTGCACAGTAGGATCGAGTTCCCGTTTACTCTAACATTTTGTTTCTGCCGTACATTTTGCACCGTTTTGCACTGTAAAAGCTGTTGCCGGCGCTAGCACCGCCGCCGGCTTGTACCGTATTTTGTGCGCGTTGTGGTGTCGGCTGTGCGTTTGTGCCCGGTAATAACAGCTTCACGTCCCGACAATGAGCAGACGAGGTGTGCTCTATGGGCCATCTGGACGCCGGCGGGCACACCGTTCCCCCTGCGGAGAACGGTGAGAACGGTGCCGCGCCGTGCCGCACAGCGTGCGCGTGCCGTGATCACAGCGCAGTTTACATGTGCGGCGCGTCGACGGCAGGTTTGGCGCCACAATTGCGCGTTCGTTCGCTCGGCCTGCAACTCTAAAGTGCAGATCGCCCGCCCGCCACACTTGGCGCACAGTATGCGCGTAAATACGAAAAGAGACCCGTCGCAGAAAACGCGAAAAGCAAAGGAAGGAAACTTGAGGAGCGACATTTTGCCGCAATTTTGGCTCATTTGCTTTTTTCTTAGCGTTTTTATTTTCACGCGGAAAGCGGCATCGCCCGCACATTTGGATTGTCGCCCGCCAGCCTTGCAGAGAGCGTGCGAGGCCAGCTGAGCGGCCATTTCTCTGGCCTCGTGACTAACACGCGGAGCCGCGTACTGTGCCGTGTTGGCAACGGCGGAGCTCGCCATTTTGCACACACACACACACACAGGTTTTCGGGTTATCGGTACTACAATATGGACCTCGGCTGGCGTAGGTGTAGGTGACCATCACTCTTTTTCGGCAACCGTGGGTCTAGGGCTGTGTTCCAATCCCCCAATTCCCCCCTAATTCCCCAATTCCCTCCCCTACTCCTGCTGGGCGAGCCTGTGTATGAGACTGCGACGGGCATATTCGGCAAAAGCCTCCTTTTCGAAATGATCCGGACCTGGCACATTTCGTGTTCCTTCAACAATCGGTACAACCCTCGCGGGGTTCGCCCGCTGCGAGACCCACGCACGTGTCGGCAGAGTGGGAGGCCGATTGCAGTGCCATCCACCTCCCGCGCCGCTCGGTGCTGACGTGGGGGAGCGCCGGCCGCTTGCCGTGACGCCACCGCCCAGAGGGGGCAGAGCAGAGCACCCCTCGGCGCCGGCCGGCAGCAGACGAATAGAACAGCAGCTGCGCGGCTCCCGTACCATCCCATGACCTCCACAAACCGATATCGCTTCACCCCCCCCACACTCTGTTATTCCTTAGTGCACTTGGTACTGGTGGTGGGCCAAAAACAAGCAAAATATCGATTTTTAGAAGCATTTTTCGGTCCCAATGCAAGTCTGGGCGGAGGGCGACGCGATGATTTCTTGCCCATCTTTTGTCGCCTCCCCCGAGCGGGCACTACGTAAAACTGGAGCGTGGATTTGGCTCGGCCTCTTGTCCGTCCTCCTCTTTTCGGCTTTTTTGGGCCTCGCCGCGGTCGGTTATTTTTGGTTTGGCCCGCGGCGTGGCAGCATTGCGCTAGGCTTCCAGGCGGGCATCGATCCTTTCCAGGGCCAAGGACACCTCGACCAAGGGCGGGGGCACCGCTGTGTGTGCTGTGTGGTGGTGGAGAGCGTGGGGGCCGATGGAGATCGCGCAGAACGTGCGCGACATCCTCGTGGGGCTGCGCGACTCGCTGTCGGCGGACGAGGAGGCGCTGCTAGCCAACCTGCAGAGCCTGCACGAGCGGTACCTGGCCGTCATGGACGAGTTCAGCGTACAGGTGAACGCCAAGGCGCTGAGCATGAGTCCCGAGGCACGCGTCGTGGCCCACCAGCTGCGGCTCAAGATCTACCAGGACTGGCGCGCGCGGCTCATGGACCGCGTGTTCGAGAACAAGCAGGAGTGCCCGACGGCCGAGGACGCGGCCAACCACGAGGAGACGTGCGATTGCAGCTACTGCGAGCTCTCGCGCCGGCTCGAGAGCTACCGGAGCGTCACGGACGACTACATCAAGGCCTCGGCGCGCATCCGGAACCCGGAGAACGACGGCGGGGACGAGACCGTCTTTGAGTTCCCCGAGTTCCTCGCCTCCTTCTCGTAGCGATAGCTACGGGGATGATGAGGAGGAGGACGCGCTAGGTTAGGGCAATTGGCCCGACGAGCGACGCGAGGGCGGGCCAAGTACATTACGACAACGTCGGCGGTTTGATCGAGGAACCGCCGCGGAGGCTGGCGGCTCGGGCGAGCAAGGACGACGGCGATTAGAGCGGCCGGCGGCCCCCCTACGCGAGCGAGCGAAGCGCGTCGCCACGGGCAGCGACGGCGATGCCGAGCTGGGAAGAGAACCAGCCATCGAGCAAGCAGCAGGTGTCGAGCCTCAATGCGAGCGGAGCGAGGCCGCCACGCAGCATGGGGGGACGATGACGATGCACCGCCGGGGATGGATCATCGGCATTATCATAATGCTGATGATGGAGAGAGGTAGTCCTGCCGCCGCCGACATTACCGCCCGAGACGAGTCCGGAGTGGACTATGATAGGAGATTTTATCCGCCGCGATCTATGAGCAGGCCGGACATATTGGGGGACGCCAAGCGACCAGCACTTGGAGAGAGACACGAAAAACATTCAAAAAGAAAAAAGGGAGGAGAAGAAGGAGGGACGCCGAGTGCGCGGCACGAGAATGCGATAGCAATATAACGCGCGACTTGTACTGTATGATACCGGGGAGCGTCCCCCCCCATGCGTGCGCGCGGAGGATAGCAATCCGCGTCGGCATAGAGAGCGGAGGACGGCCGATGGACGCCGGATAGCAAAACGCGGCGCGGGGGCCAGTGGCGGCGCTGCGGCGCGCACCGAGAGCCGCCGCGCACGGCGCGGGGAACGCTCAAAGAAACGCAGGGAGAGGGCCGCGGGCCGCCCGAGCGGGGATCTTTGCGGCGCGGCGCGGCGGCGCAGTGGCGGGACCGGGCCGGGCCGCAGTGCGCGCGGGCGGCCGCCGCCTGCGCCGCGCTGCGCCGCCTGCGCCGCGTGGGCCGCAATCACTCGCGCGC
Source organism: Phytopythium cucurbitacearum (nom. inval.) (assembly GCA_023336425.1). Lineage (NCBI taxonomy): Eukaryota > Oomycota > Peronosporomycetes > Pythiales > Pythiaceae > Phytopythium > Phytopythium cucurbitacearum (nom. inval.). Next base: position 4,274 of record JAADXC010000075.1, on the reverse strand, counting down.
GACCGTGGGATGCGGCGCAGGTCCACTTTGAACGTCCGCAGCGCGCAGGGAAGGAGGACCAGTTAGCTAACCGGGGGGGGGGCCACGGGGGGGGGGCCACGGGGGCCACGGCCGCGCAAAAGTGCGGCGGATGATAGCTTTAGCAACTTGGCTCTCTCCCTCCCTTTTTGCTAACCGTGCCGGACGGGGGACCCGTCGCTGCGCAAGGGAAGCAGCAGGCTCCGGCCGCTGACGCATGACCGGCCGCATCTCCGTCCATGCAACGGGCAGGTGGGCCGCCGGCCCGGCCCTCAACTTGCGCAGAAACCGTGAGCGGGCAAACCGACCGTCGTGCCTTTCTTTCGCACGGAGCGGCCCCCGATTGGCCCGCATTGGCCCCCCTTTCGGTCCGAAATCCCCCCTTACTTCTGCTTCTTCTTTTCTCTGGACCAAAACTGGCCCGGCCTTGTCCGAAAAAAGAAACGAAAAGCCCCCAAATGGCAAAAGCTCGCCTCGGCTCGCGCGGGAAATCGAAACATAAGCAAAATTCACGCCATGCGCGCGGAATAGCGGTGAAACAGTCGCGCATGGCTACACTCGGCGGTACCGTAGTATACATTCGCCAGCATTATTTGCTTCAATGGGCCGCCTGCCTCAAGCCAGCAAGTTGGAGCATTTCGAATAGATATACAATTTCCAAATGTAAACGAGGCCAATCGCTTGCTTACTGACGCTAGGTCGCTCGGGAACCCAGCCAATCCTACCTTCGTGTCATCACCCCCTGCCAGCTCCTCACGGCCATGCACGCCCCGCAGATGAGAGTGAGTGTACGCCCGCCCGCCCGCGTGGTTGCCGTTGAACAAGGACCCGCCACGTCGGCCGAGGTCCGCGGCGGCCTCCGTTCTGCACGGAGCGCGCCTCGAGCCTTCGCTGGCGACTTGATCGGCCGATCCTGCTTCCAGCCTCGCTTGCTGGCATTTGGAACTTTAGCACATAATCCACGGAAAATCCGTCGAAACGTCGTGTCAAAAATTTTAAACCACCAGCCATTGCGAGCGCGAACGAGCGAGCGAGCGAGCCGAGCCGGAACGAGCGACGGTTTCGGTGCCATCCTGTAAAAATACGATCTTTGCTCGACCGTGGGCTGCCTGTCCTCACGGTGGGGGGGAACTTGAGCTTTTATTTATAACGCTCGGGCTGAAATGCGGAGCTGAATTGGGGGCAACCGCGTTCGGCTCGTCTGGGCCGATCGTCTCGGTGATCAGCAATTTGTCTCGCCGCTTCTATCAGCCGCGGGGGCGAAAGCCGCGGTTGACAGCGAGTGTCCAATCTTTGTTTTCGGTACAGAACTGTACAGTTCTGCGCAGATGCAGCCACCTGACACTTCCATTTCGAAAGTCGGCCAGGCAGAAAGCCCCGCGAAATCTTATCGGATGCTGCGCCACACGACAGTCCGAGCAACACCCCCAGCGCCTTCCCTCGCACCGACAAACGCAACCACGCACGTGGGTACCCGAAGATCGCGTTCCGGACAACGCCGGCACATCGTGCTGCACTACAGACGTTGGACTGTGTACTGTGGGCAGTGGCAGCGATGGGAGGCCGAGGGAGCTGGTGTCATCAATCCAGCCGAGTACGTCAGCTCCCGCACTGCACTTCACCGCAACGGCAATCCGTACCGTACTTTGCTGTAACGCCGATTACGGAGATATGACCGGAACATAAATAATCCGATATCCCTAAACAACCTGTCATAATAAATTGCGACGGATACAAGCATTTCGAGCAATTCGAGCAATTCGAGCATTTGCAAGCAATTCAAGCATTTCGAAAATGAGAAATGCGCAAGCCGATCTTCACTTCATCGAAAAACAGCATTTTGCGCATTTTTGGGTTGTGGGGTGTGAGCGGTGGCGCAATTGCGATTTTGCGCAGAATGTACGGTATCACAGACCGAAATCTGCCAAGTTACTTTGGGTTACCTCACTTCAACGTGCTGCATGACGCACGCTACGGTTTCGCCTCCGCTTTTCGCGAGCGACCCGGGCCAGCGTTTTTTTGAACGTCACGTGCCGCCATTTTCACCGTAGCGTTCGTGTGATTGCGTCGCCCACTTGGCGGCAGCCTTCGTGCGCGTGGCGCGCACGCACGGGTTCGCATCCCCCCGCGGACGAGCAGGTCGCCAGCGCCTCAGCCCGCATCGTGCTGCACGCCGCGCCGGGTATACAAACCTCAACATAAAGCTCAGAAAGAGCGCGCCGCGCCGAATAAGATGGCATCCTGCCGCGTCAGATCGGCCAAATGCGCGAGGCAGCCATCCGCCACCCATTCACCGCCTCTTCTGTCCTGCCTTTCGTACGGTACGGCTGCGCGATCGCACGACCACGGATCCGCACATCCGCACATCCGCCGGCGATAGCGCGAAGACTCTTTGACGATTTAGGAGACCAAGCTAGCGTTTTGTATGCGGTAAGGAGCGATTTAGCGGTCGTCTGCTGCCAAGACCCTGAAGGATATGGGTGGATGCCGACCACGACTGACAAACATCGGGATGATCCTCAGCTCACTTCGGGTTTGTATGGGTGACTGCGGGTACAGGGTGTACTCTGTAAAGTACGAATTGTAGAGTCTATTTGTAATTGTGTCTTTGTATAATCCAAATTAGCAAACTAATACCGGTACAAACCGCTGAGGGATGAATTCATTTTCCAAATCAAACAAACATAACGTGACGTATCACGAAATGATAAATGTAACTGTCAAGGGGGGTACGATGTACCTCTCGAAGGGGTTACTCTATATCTCTCGTTGGGTTACAGCGCACTCGATCAAGTTACGAGTTTTGCTGTAGCGAAGCAGCAATGGTTCATGGCTCGACTCGACCTTGGACGATGGAGCGGGGTCTATCTGACTAACGGTGGTTCTCTGCGCGGTGCAGGCGGCCGACCGGTTCAACGTGAACCGCCAGTGGGAGCACCTGCAGGCCAAGTACGTGGGCACGGGCCACGCCGACACGACCAAATTGTAAGGGTACATTTGGTTCGCCGCTTGGCTGTGGAATCAGTTCAAAATCATGCTAAACGTGCGTCGTGCCGGTACAGCGAGTGGGCCGTGAACCAGCACCGCGACACGCTGGCGTCCCACCTCGGCCACTACGACATGCTCAGCTACTTCGCCGCGGCCGAGAACGAGGCCGTCGGTCGCGTGCGCTACAACATGCTCGAGAAGATGCTGCAGCCGTGCGGTCCGCCGCCGCAGAAAGAGGACGATTAGCACCGGCCGCGGGCTCGGGGCTGCAGAGCAGTGGCTGCGAGACTGTGGTGACCCCGTCCCGTTGCAGGCTGATAGGCGCCTACGATCGAGTAGCTTCGAATGAGAACGTCGCTTGGAGTCTCGTTGTCTCCGGTGTCAATGCGGCCGCTTTGTGACCCAGCACGACCACATTTGCTTGGACGTGCTCCATGACACTCCCCATTATCTCAGTGTGCTATTTCCATGTGTGTTATGGCGCAGTAGCGTGGCCGACATGACGGTATCGTTGTCTTAAGAGCGGATTGTACTGCCAAACATCGCATTGGATGCTACTGACTGAGTCAGGCGCCAAAGAAGACCAAACGAGCCAATAGGTCGTGGATATGGTAGTACGCGTGAACACTTGTGGTCACTCTCGTCGTCCTTGTTTTTCTGTTCAATGTCGCCAAAACCGCGCTCAAGGACTCCCTCTTCTCGCAGGCAGTGCTAATTCCACTCGTTGTGACGCAGCCAACGGCCTGGACTGATCGAATCAGCTGCTCAACTGGGACATGTTCGCCTCTGAGGTGTGCAACCACCACGTCTTCCAGCTCATCAAAGCCGCCATGTTGTGCTTGTTCACCATGGTCGACATGGCGGAGAGTTTTGTGAAGGACATGGCTGATTCGGGGATCATGTCCGACAATGTGGTGCTGCTGCACATTGATTATGGCCGCGACAATGTCGCCGCTTCATAAAACCGAGCGTCGCGGCCGTCGATAGGTTCTGCATGCTCAGTACCGAGTCATGCTGGCTGGCGGTGGATCCAGCACGACTTTGCGTCCTCACTGCATCAGGACCGAATCGAGTTCACACAGCAATAGCCATTCGTTTGGGTTTGAATTTGGTGTTTGTATTGGACTTCGATTACAAAGGTCGACTTGGTGATGAGGATGCAACATGCTAACAGACAAAGAGATGAAGACATGCAGCGGCAGACCAATGCTGCCAGCGATAGGCACAGTCACCTTTGCTTGAACGAGCGAGCGAGCGGCGCTGTTGAT